>JBBPBR010000926.1:123641-162637 GCA_037974775.1 Cicer pinnatifidum | reverse complement strand
ATGCCTAGGGAGGACGAAAATGACCTAAATGTTAATCCAATGACACAAATGAACTTATTGGATTCACAAGATTGGTTAAAAACCCTAATTGGACAAGAATAAGCCTAGGGAAGACGAAAATGACCTAATTGATCATCCAATGACACAAACACACCTATTGGATGCACAAGATTGGTTAAAAACCCTAATTGGACAAGAATATGTCTAGGGAGGACGAAAATGACCTAAATATTAATTCAATGACACAAACAAACTTAATGAATTCACAAGATTGGTTAAAAACCCTAATTGGACAAGAATAAGCCTAGGGAGGACGAAAATGACCTAATTGATCATCCAATGACACAAACACACCTATTGGATGCACAAGATTGGTTAAAAACCCTAGTTGGACAAGAACATGCCTAGGGAGGACGAAAATGACCTAATTGATCATCCAATGACACTAATGAACTTATTGGATGCACAAGATTGGTTAAAATCCCTAACTGGACAAGAATAAGCCTAGGGAGGACGAAAATGACCTAATTGATCATCCAATGACACAAACACACCTATTGGATGCACAAGATTGGTTAAAAACCCTAATTGGACAAGAATACGCCTAGGGAGGACGAAAATGACCTAATTGATCATCCAATGACACAAACACACCTATTGGATGCACAAGATTGGTTAAAAACCTTAATTGGACAAGAATATGCCTAGGGAGGACGAAAATGACCTAAATGTTAATCCAATAACACAAATGAACTTATTGGATGCACGAGATTGGTTAAAAACCCTAATTGGACAAGAAAAAGCCAATGGAGGACGAAAATGACCTAATAGATCATCCAATGACACAAACACGCCTATTGGATGCACAAGATTGGTTAAAAACCCTAATTGGACAAGAATAAGCCTAGGAAGGACGAAAATGACCTAATTGATCATCCATTGCCATTAACACATCTATTGGATGCACAAGATTGGTTAAAAACCCTAATTGGACAAGAATATGCCTAGGGAGGACGAAAATGACCTAATTGATCATCCAATGACACAAACACACCTATTGGATGCACAAGATTGGTTAAAAACCCTAATTGGACAAGAATAAGCCTAGGGAGGACGAAAATGACCTAATTGATCGTCCAATGACACAAACACACCTATTGGATACACAAGATTGGTTAAAAACCCTAATTGGACAAGAATATGCCTAGGGAGGACGAAAATGATCTAAATGTTAATCCAATGACACAAATGAACTTATTGGATGCACAAGATTGGTTAAAAACCCTAATTGGACAAGAATAAGCCTAGGGAGGACGAAAATGACCTAAATGTTAATCCAATGAAACAACTCAACTTATTGGATGCATAAGATTGGTTAAAAACCCTAATTGGACAAGAATAAGCCTAGGGAGGACGAAAATGACCTAGTTGATCCTCAAATGACACAAACACACCTATTGGATGCACAAGATTGGTTAAAAACCCTAATTGGACAAGAATATGCCTAGGGAGGACGAAAATGACCTAAATATTAATTCAATGAAACAAACAAAGTTATTGGATGCACAAGATTGGTTAAAAACCCTAATTGGACAAGAATAAGCCTAGGGAGGACGTAAATGACCTAATTAATCATCCAATGACACAAACACACCTATTGGATGCACAAGATTGGTTAAAAACCCTAATTGGACAAGGATATGCCTAGGGAGGACGAAAATGACCTAAATATTAATTCAATGACACAAACAAAGTTATTGGATGCACAAGATTGGTTAAAAACCCTAATTGGACAAGAATAAGCCTAGGGAGGACGAAAATGACCTAATTGATCATCCAATGACACAAACACACCTATTGGATACACAAGATTGGTTAAAAACCCTAGTTGGACAAGAACATGCCTAGGGAGGACGAAAATGACCTAATTGATCATCCAATGACACTAATGAACTTATTGGATGCACAAGATTGGTTAAAAACCCTAATTGGACAAGAAAAAGCATAGGGAGGACGAAAATGACCTAATTGATCATCCAACGACACAAACACACCTATTGGATGCACAAGATTGGTTAAAAACCATAATTGGACAAGAATAAGCCTAGGGAGGACGAAAATGACCTAATTGATCATCCAATGACACAAACACACCTATTGGATGCACAAGATTGGTTAAAAACCCTAATTGGACAAGAATATGCCTAGGGAGGACGAAAATGACCAAAATATTAATTCAATGACACAAACAAACTTATTGGATGCACAAGATTGGTTAAAAACTCTAATTGGACTAGAATAAGCCTAGGGAGGACGAAAATGACCTAATTGATCATCCAATGACACAAACACACCTATTGGATGCACAAGATTGGTTAAAAACCCTAATTGGACAAGAATAAGCCTAGGGAGGACTAAAATGACCTAATTGATCATCCAATGACACAAACACACCTATTGGATGCACAAGATTGGTTAAAAACCCTAGTTGGACAAGAACATGCCTAGGGAGGACGAAAATGACCTAATTGATCATCCAATGACACAAACACACCTATTGGATGCACAAGATTGGTTAAAAACCCTAATTGGACAAGAATATGCCTAGGGAGTACGAAAATAACCTAAATGTTAATCCAATGATACAAATGAACTTATTGGATGCACAAGATTGGTTAAAAACCCTAATTGGACAAGAATAAGCCTAGGGAGGATCAAAGTGACCTAATTGATCATCCAATGAGATAAACACACCTATTGGATGCACAAGATTGGTTAAAAACCTAATTGGACAAGAATAAGCCTAGGGAGAATGAAAATGACCTAAATGTTAATCCAATGACACAACTTAACTTATTGCATGCACAAGATTGGTTAAAAACCCTAATTGGACAAGAATAAGGCTAGGGAGGACGAAAATGACCTAATTGATCATCCAATGACACAAACACACCTATTGGATGCACAAGATTGGTTAAAAACCCTAGTTGGACAAGAACATGCCTAGGGAGGACGAAAATGACCTAATTGATCATCCAATGACACTAATGAACTTATTGGATGCACAAGATTGGTTAAAAACCCTAATTGGACAAGAAAAAGCATAGGGAGGACGAAAATGACCTAATTGATCATCCAATGACACAAACACACCTATTGGATGCACAAGATTGGTTAAAAACCCTAATTGGACAAGAATATGCCTAGGGAGGATGAAAATGACCTAATTGATCATCCAACGACACTAACACACCTATTGGATGCACAAGATTGGTTAAAAACCCTAATTGGACAACAATATGCCTAGGGAGGACGAATATGACCTAAATGTTAAACCAATAACACAAATGAACTTATTGGATGCACAAGATTGGTTAAAAACCCTAATTGGACAATAATATGCCTAGGGAGGACGAATATGACCTAAATGTTAAACCAATAACACAAATGAACTTATTGGATGCACAAGATTGGTTAAAAACCCTAATTGGACAAGAATATGCTTAGGGAGGACGAAAATGAACTAATTGATCATCCAATGACACAAACACACCTATTGGATTCACAAGATTGGTTAAAAACCCTAATTGGACAAGAATAAGCCTAGGGAGGACTAAAATGACCTAATTGATCATCCAATGACACAAACACACCTATTGGATGCACAAGATTGGTTAAAAACCCTAATTGGACAAGAATATGCCTAGGGAGTACGAAAATGACCTAAATGTTAATCCAATGATACAAATGAACTTATTGGATGCACAAGATTGGTTAAAAACCCTAATTGGACAAGAATAAGCCTAGGGAGGGTCAAAGTGACCTAATTGATCATCCAATGACACAAACACACCTATTGGATGCACAAGATTGGTTAAAAATCCTAATTGGACAACAATATGCCTAGGGAGGACGAATATGACCTAAATGTTAAACCAATAACACAAATGAACTTATTGGATGCACAAGATTGGTTAAAAACCCTAATTGGACAAGAATATGCCTAGGGAGGACAAAAATGAACTAATTGATCATCCAATGACACAAACACACCTATTGGATGCACAAGATTGGTTAAAAACCCTAATTGGACAATAATAAGCCTAGGGAGGACTAAAATGACCTAATTGATCATCCAATGTCACAAACACACCTATTGGATGCACAAGATTGGTTAAAAACCCTAGTTGGACAAGAACATGCCTAGGGAGGACGAAAATGACCTAATTGATCATCCAATGACACAAACACACCTATTGGATGCACAAGATTGGTTAAAAACCCTAATTGGACAAGAATATGCCTAGCGAGTACGAAAATGACCTAAATGTTAATCCAATGATACAAATGAACTTATTGGATGCACAAGATTGGTTAAAAACCCTAATTGGACAAGAATAAGCCTAGGGAGGGTCAAAGTGACCTAATTGATCATCCAATGAGATAAACACACCTATTGGATGCACATGATTGGTTAAAAACCCTAATTGGACAAGAAGAATATGCCTAGGGAGGACGAAAATAACCTAAATGTGAATGCAATGACACAAATGAACTTATTGGATGCACAATATTGGTTAGAAACCTAATTGGACAAGAATAAGCCTAGGGAGAATGAAAATGACCTAAATGTTAATCCAAAGACACAACTCAACTTATTGGATGCACAAGATTGGTTAAAAACCCTAATTGGACAAGAATAAGCCTAGGGAGGACGAAAATGACCTAATTGATCATCCAATGACACAAACACACCTATTGGATGCACAAGATTGGTTAAAAACCCTAATTGGACAAGACTATGCCTAGGGAGGACGAAAATGACCTAAATATTAATTCAATGACACAAACAAAGTTATTGGATGCACAAGATTGGTTAAAAACCCTAATTGGACAAGAATAAGCCTAGGGAGGACGAAAATGACCTAATTGATCATCCAATGACACAAACACACCTATTGGATGCACAAGATTGGTTAAAAACCCTAATTGGACAAGAATATGCCTAAGGAGTACGAAAATGACCTAAATGTTAATCCAATGATACAAATGAACTTATTGAATGCACAAGATTGGTTAAAAACCCTAATTGGACAAGAATAAGCCTAGGGAGGATCTAAGTGACCTAATTGATCATCCAATGAGATAAACACACCTATTGGATGCACAAGATTGGTTAAAAACCCTAATTGGACAAGAATATGCCTAGGGAGGACGAAAATGACCTAAATGTAAAAATAATGACACAAACACACCTATTGGATGCACAAGATTGGTTAAAAACCCTAATTGGACAAGAATATGCCTAGGGAGTACGAAAATAACCTAAATGTTAATCCAATGATACAAATGAACTTATTGGATGCACAAGATTGGTTAAAAACCCTAATTGGACAAGAATAAGCCTAGGGAGGATCAAAGTGACCTAATTGATCATCCAATGAGATAAACACACCTATTGGATGCACGAGATTGGTTAGAAACCCTAATTGGACAAGAATATGCCAAGGGAGGACGAAAATGACCTAAATGTGAATCCAATGACACAAATGAACTTATTGGATGCACAAGATTGGTTAAAAACCTAATTGGACAAGAATAAGCCTAGGGAGAATGAAAATGACCTAAATGTTAATCCAATGACACAACTCAACTTATTGGATGCACAAGATTGGTTAAAAACCCTAATTGGACAAGAATAAGGCTAGGGAGGACGAATATGACCTAATTGATCATCCAATGACACAAACACACCTATTGGATGCACAAGATTGGTTAAAAACCCTAGTTGGACAAGAACATGCCTAGGGAGGACGAAAATGACCTAATTGATCATCCAATGACACTAATGAACTTATTGGATGCACAAGATTGGTTAAAAACCCTAATTGGACAAGAAAAAGCATAGGGAGGACGAAAATGACCTAATTGATCATCCAATGACACAAACACACCTATTGGATGCACAAGATTGGTTAAAAACCCTAATTGGACAAGAATATGCCTAGGGAGGACGAAAATGACCTAATTGATCATCCAATGACACAAACAAACCTATTGGATGCACAAGATTGGTTAAAAACCCTAATTGGACAACAATATGCCTAGGGAGGACGAATATGACCTAAATGTTAAACCAATAACACAAATGAACTTATTGGATGCACAAGATTGGTTAAAAACCCTAATTGGACAAGAATAATCCTAGGGTGAACGAAAATGACCTAAATGTTAATCCAATGACACAACTCAATTATTGGATGCACAAGATTGGTTAAAAACCCTAATTGGACAAGAATAAGCCTAGGGAGGACGAAAATGACCTAATTGATCATCCAATGACACAAACACACCTATTGGATGCACAAGATTGGTTAAAAACCCTAATTGGACAAGAATATGCCCAGGGAGGAGGAAAATGACCTAAATATTAATTCAATGACACAAACAAAGTTATTGGATGCACAAGATTGGTTAAAAACCCTAATTGGACAAGAATAAGCCTAGGGAGGACGAAAATGACCTAATTGATCATCCAATGACACAAACACACCTATTGGATGCACAAGATTGGTTAAAAACCCTAATTGGACAAGAATATGCCTAGGGAGGACGAAAATGACCTAATTGATCATCCAATGACACAAATGAACTTATTGGATGCACAAGATTAGTTAAAAACCCTAATTGGACAAGAATAAGCTTTGGGAGGACGAAAATTACCTAATTGATCATCCAATGACACAAACACACCTATTGGATGCACAAGATTGGTCTAAAACTCTAAATGAGCAAGAATATGCCTAGGGAGGACGAAAATGACCAAAATGTTAATCCAATGACACAAATGAACGTATTGGATGCACAAGATTGGTTAAAAACCCTAATTGGACAAGAATAAGCCTAGGGAGGACGAAAATGACCTAATTGATCATCCAATGACACAAACACACCTATTGGATGCACAAGATTGGTTAAAAACCCTAATTGGACAAGAATATGCCTAGGGAGGACGAAAATGACCTAATTGATCATCCAATGACACAAACACACCTATTGGATGCACAAGATCGGTTAAAAACACTAATTGGACAAGAATAAGCCTAGGGAGGACGAAAGTGACCTAATTGATCATCCAATGACACAAACACACCTATTGGATGCACAAGATGGGTTAAAAACTCTAATTGGACAAGAATATGCCTAGGGAGGACGAAAATCACCTAAATGTTAATCCAATGACACAAATGAACTTATTAGATGTACAATATTGGTTAAAAACCCTAATTGGACAAGAATAAGTCTAGGGAGGACGAAAATGACCTAATTGATCATCCAATGACACAAACACACCTATTGGATGCACAAGATTGGTTAAAAACCCTAATTGGACAAGAATATGCCTAGGGAGGACGAAAATGACCTAATTGATCATCCAATGACACAAACACACCTATTGGATGCACAAGATCGGTTAAAAATCCTAATTCGACAAGAATAAGCCTAGGGAGGACGAAAATGACCTAATTGATCATCCAATGACACAAACACACCTATTGGATGCACAAGATTGGTTAAAAACCCTAATTGGACAAGAATATGCCTAGGGAGGACGAAAATGACCTAATTGATCATCCAATGAAACAAACACACCTACTGGATGCACAAGATTCGTTAAAAACCCTAATTGGACAAGAATATGCCTAGGGAGGACGAAAATGACCTAATTGATCATCCAATGACACAAACACACCTATTGGATGCACAAGATTGGTTAAAAACCCTAATTGGACAAGAATATGCCTAGGGAGGACGAAAATGACCTAATTGATCATCCAATGACACAAACACACCTGTTGGATGCAGAAGATTGGTTAAAAACCCTAATTGGACAATAATATGCCTAGGGAGGACGAAAATGACCTAATTGATCATCCAATGACACAAACACACCTATTGGATGCACAAGATTGGTTAAAAACCCTAATTGGACAAGAATATGCCTAGGGAGGACGAAAATGACCTAATTGATCATCCAATGACACAAACACACCTATTGGATGCACAAGATTGGTTACAAACCCTAATTGGACAAGAATATGCCTAGGGAGGACGAAAATGACCTAAATATTAATTCAATGACACAAACAAACTTATTGGATGCATAAGATTGGTTAAAAACCCTAATTGGACAAGAATAAGCCTAGGGAGGACGAAAATGACCTAATTGATCATCCAATGACACAAACACACCTATTGGATGCACAAGATTGGTTAAAAACCCTAACTGGACAAGAATATGCCTAGGGAGGACGAAAATGACCTAAATGTTAATCCAATGACACAAATGAACTTATTGGATGCACAAGATTGGTTAAAAACCCTAATTGGACAAGAATAAGCCTAGGGAGGACGAAAATGACCTAATTGATCATCCAATGACACAAACACACCTATTGGATGCACAAGATTGGTTAAAAACCCAAATTGCACAAGAATATGCCTAGGGAGGAGGAAAGTGACCTAATTGATCATTCAATGACGCAAACACACCTATTGGATGCACAAGATTGGTTAAAAACCCTAATTCGACTAGAATATGCCTAGGGAGGACGAAAATGACCTAAATGTTAATCCAATGACACAAATGAACTTATTGGATGCACAAGATTGGTTAAAAACCCTAATTGGACAAGAATAAGCCTAGGGAGGACGAAAATGACCTAATTGATCATCCAATGACACAAACACACCTATTGGATGCACAAGATTGGTTAAAAACCCTAATTGGACAAGACTATGCCTATGGAGGTCGAAAATGACCTAAATATTAATTCAATGACACAAACAAAGTTATTGGATGCACAAGATTGGTTAAAAACCCTAATTGGACAAGAATAAGCCTAGGGAGGACGAAAATGACCTAATTGATCATCCAATGACACAAACACACCTATTGGATGCACAAGATTGGTTAAAAACCCTAATTGGACAAAAATATGCCTAGGGAGGACGAAAATGACCTTAATATTAATTCAATGACACAAACAAAGTTATTGGATGCACAAGATTGGTTAAAAACCCTAATTGGACAAGAATAAGCCTAGGGAGGACGAAAATGACCTAATTGATCATCCAATGACACAAACACACCTATTGGATGCACAAGATTGGTTAAAAACCCTAATTGGACTAAAATATGCCTTGGGAGGACGAAAATGACCTAAATATTAATTCAATGACATAAACAAAGTTATTCGATGCACAAGATTGGTTAAAAACCCTAATTGGACAAGAATAAGCCTAGGGAGAACGAAAATGACCTAATTGATCATCCAAAGACAAACACACCTATTGGAAGCACAAGATTGGTTAAGAACCCTAATTGGACAAGAATATGTCTAGGGAGGACGAAAATGACCTAATTGTTAATCCAATGACACAAATGAACCTATTGGATGCACAAGATTGGTTAAAAACCCTAATTGGACAAGAATAAGCCTAGGGAGGACGAAAATGACCTAATTGATCATCCAATGACACAAACACACCTATTGGATGCACAAGATTGGTTAAAAACCCTAATTGGACTAAAATATGCCTTGGGAGGACGAAAATGACCTAAATATTAATTCAATGACATAAACAAAGTTATTCGATGCACAAGATTGGTTAAAAACCCTAATTGGACAAGAATAAGCCTAGGGAGGACGAAAATGACCTAATTGATCATCCAATGACACAAACACACCTATTGGATGCACAAGATTGGTTAAAAACCATAATTGGACAAGAACATGCCTAGGGAGGACGAAAATGACCTAATTGATCATCCAATGACACTAATGAACTTATTGGATGCACAAGATTGGTTAAAAACCCTAATTGGACAAGAATAAGCCTAGGGAGGACAAAAATGACCTAATTGATCATCCAATGACACAAACACACCTATTGGATGCACAAGATTGGTTAAAAACCCTAATTGGACAAGAATATGCATAGGGAGGACGAAAATGACCTAAATAATAATTCAATGACACAAACACACCTATTGGATGCACAAGATTGGTTAAAAACCCTAATTGGACAAGAATAAGCCTAGGGAGGACGAAAATGACCTAATTGATCATCCAATGACACAAACACACCTATTGGATGCACAAGATGGGTTAAAAACCCTTATTGGACAAGAATATGCCTAGGGAGGACGAAAATGACCTAAATGTTAATCCAATGACACAAATGAACTTATTAGATGTACAAGATTGGTTAAAAATCCTAATTGGACAAGAATAAGTCTAGGGAGGACGAAAATGACCTAATTGATCATCCAATGACACAAACACACCTATTGGATGCACAAGATTGGTTAAAAACCCTAATTGGACAAGAATAAGCCTAGGGAGGACGAAAATGACCTAATTGATCATCCAATGACACAAACACACCTATTGGATGCACAAGATTGGTTAAAAACCCTAATTGGACAAGAATATGCCTAGGGAGGACGAAAATGACATAATGTTAATCCAATTACACAAATGAACTTATTGGATGCAGAAGATTGGTTAAAAACCCTAATTGGACAAGAATATGCCTAGGGAGGACGAAAATGACCTAATTGATCATCCAATGACACAAACACACCTATAGGATGCACAAGATCGGTTAAAAACCCTAATCGGACAAGAATAAGCCTAGGGAGGACGAAAATGACCTAATTGATCATCCAATGACACAAACACACCTATTGAATGCACAAGATTTATTAAAAACCCTAATTGGACAAGAATATGCCTAGGGAGGACGAAAATGACCTAATTGATCATCCAATGACCCAAACACACCTATTGGATGCACAAGATTCGTTAAAAACCCTAATTGGAAAAGAATATGCCTAGGGAGTAAGAAAATGACCTAATTGATCATCCAATGACACAAACACACCTATTGGATGCACAAGATTGGTTAAAAACCCTAATTGGACAAGAATATGCCTAGGGAGGACGAAAATGACCTAATTGATCATCCAATGACACAAACACACCTATTGGATGCACAAGATTGGTTAAAAACCCTAATTGGACAAGAATATGCCTAGGGAGGACGAAAATGACCTAAATGTTAATCCAATGACACAAATGAACTTATTAGATGTACAAGATTTGTTAAAAACCCTGATTGGACAAGAATAAGCCTAGGGAGGACGAAAAAGACCTAAATGTTAATCCAATGACACAACTCAACTTATTGGAAGCACAAGATTGGTTAAAAACCCTAATTGGATAAGAATAAGCCTAGGGAGGACGAAAATGACCTAATTGATCATCCAATGACACAAACACACCTATTGGATGCACAAGATTGGTTAAAAACCCTAATTGGACAAGAATATGCCTAGGGAGGACGAAAATGACCTAATTGATCATCCAATGACACAAACACACCTATTGGATGCACAAGATTGGTTAAAAACCCTAATTGGACCAGAATATGCCTAGGGAGGAGGAAAATGACCTAATTCATCATCCAATGACACAAACACATCTATTGGATGCACTAGATGGGATAAAAACCCTAATTGGACAAGAATATGCCTAGGGAGGATGAAAATGACCTAAATGTTAATCCAATGACACAAATGAACTTATTAGATGTACAAGATTGGTTAAAAACCGTAATTGGACAAGAATAAGCCTAGGGAGGACGAAAATGACCTAATTGATCATCCAATGACACAAACACACCTATTGGATGCACAAGATTGGTTAAAAACCCTAATTGGACAAGAATATGCCTAGGGAGGACGAAAATGACCTAATTGATCATCCAATGACACAAACACACCTATTGGATGCACAAGATTGGTTAAAAACCCTAATTGGACCAGAATATGCCTAGGGAGGACGAAAATGACCTAATTGATCATCCAATGACACAAACACACCTATTGGATGCACAAGATTGGTCAAAAACCCTAATTGGACAAGAATAAGCCTAGGGAGGACGAAAATGACCTAATTGATCATCCAATGACACAAACACACCTATTGGATGCACAAGATTGGTTAAAAACTCTAATTGGACAAGAATAAGCCGAAGGAGGACGAAAATGACCTAATTGATCATCAAATGACAGAAACACACCTATTGGATGCACAAGATTGGTTAAAAACCCTAGTTGGACAAGAATATGCCTAGCGAGGACGAAAATGACCTAATTGATCATCCAATGACACAAATGAACTTATTGGATGCACATTATTGGTTAAAAACCCTAATTGGACAAGAATAAGCATAGGGAGGACGAAAATGACCTAATTGATCATCCAATGACACAAAACACACCTATTGGATGCACAAGATTGGTTAAAAATCCTAATTGGACAAGATTATGCCTAGGGAGGACGAAATTGACCTAAATGTTAATCCAATGACACAAATGAACTTATTGGATGCACAAGATTGGTTAAAAACCTATTTGGACAAGAATAAGCCTAGGGAGTACGAAAATGACCTAATTGATCATCCAATGACACAAACACACCTATTGGATGCACAAGATTGGTTAAAAACCCTAATTGGACAAGAATATGCCTAGGGAGGACGAAAATGACCTAATTGATCATCCAATGACACAAACACACCTATTGGATGCACAAGATTGGTTAAAAACCCTAATTGGACAACAATAAGCCTATGGAGGACGAAAATGACCTAATTGATCATCCAATGACACAAACACACCTATTGGATGCACAATATTGGTTAAAAACCATAATTAGACAATAATATGCCTAGGGAGGAAGAAAATGACCTAAATATTAATTCAATGACACAAACTAAGTTATTGGATGCACAAGATTGGTTAAAAACTCTAATTGGACAAGAATAAGCCTAGGGAGGACGAAAATGACCTAATTGATCATCCAATGACACAAACACACCTATTGGATACACAAGATTGGTTAAAAACCCTAATTGGACAAGAATAAGCCTAGGGAGGACGAAAATGACCTAATTGATCATCCATTGCCACAAACACACCTATTGGATGCACAAGATTGGTTAAAAACCCTAATTGGACAAGAATAAGCCTAGGGAGGACTAAAATGACCTAATTGATCATCCAATGACACAAACACACCTATTGGATGCACAAGATTGGTTAAAAATCCTAATTGGACAACAATATGCCTAGGGAGGACGAATATGACCTAAATGTTAAACCAATAACACAAATGAACTTATTGGATGCACAAGATTGGTTAAAAACCCTAATTGGACAAGAATATGCCTAGGGAGGACAAAAATGAACTAATTGATCATCCAATGACACAAACACACCTATTGGATGCACAAGATTGGTTAAAAACCCTAATTGGACAAGAATATGCCTAGGGAGTACGAAAATGACCTAAATGTTAATCCAATGATACAAATGAACTTATTGGATGCACAAGATTTGTTAAAAACCCTAATTGGACAAGAATAAGCCTAGGGAGGGTCAAAGTGACCTAATTGATCATCCAATGACACAAACACACCTATTGGATGCACAAGATTGGTTAAAAATCCTAATTGGACAACAATATGCCTAGGGAGGACGAATATGACCTAAATGTTAAACCAATAACACAAATGAACTTATTGGATGCACAAGATTGGTTAAAAACCCTAATTGGACAAGAATATGCCTAGGGAGGACAAAAATGAACTAATTGATCATCCAATGACACAAACACACCTATTGGATGCACAAGATTGGTTAAAAACCCTAATTGGACAAGAATAAGCCTAGGGAGGACTAAAATGACCTAATTGATCATCCAATGACACAAACACACCTATTGGATGCACAAGATTGGTTAAAAACCCTAGTTGGACAAGAACATGCCTAGGGAGGACGAAAATGACCTAATTGATCATCCAATGACACAAACACACCTATTGGATGCACAAGATTGGTTAAAAACCCTAATTGGACAAGAATATGCCTAGGGAGTACGAAAATGACCTAAATGTTAATCCAATAATACAAATGAACTTATTGGATGCACAAGATTGGTTAAAAACCCTAATTGGACAAGAATAAGCCTAAGGAGGGTCAAAGTGACCTAATTGATCATCCAATGAGATAAACACACCTATTGGATGCACATGATTGGTTAAAAACCCTAATTGGACAAGAATATGCCTAGGGAGGACGAAAATGACCTAAATGTGAATGCAATGACACAAATGAACTTATTGGATGCACAAGATTGGTTAGAAACCTAATTGGACAAGAATAAGCCTAGGGAGAATGAAAATGACCTAAATGTTAATCCAAAGACACAACTCAACTTATTGGATGCACAAGATTGGTTAAAAACCCTAATTGGACAAGAATAAGCCTAGGGAGGACGAAAATGACCGAATTGATCATCCAATGACACAAACACACCTATTGGATGCACAAGATTGGTTAAAAACCCTAATTGGACAAGACTATGCCTAGGGAGGACGAAAATGACCTAAATATTAATTCAATGACACAAACAAAGTTATTGGATGCACAAGATTGGTTAAAAACCCTAATTGGACAAGAATAAGCCTAGGGAGGACGAAAATGACCTAATTGATCATCCAATGACATAAACACACCTATTGGATGCACAAGATTGGTTAAAAACCCTAATTGGACAAGAATATGCCTAGGGAGTACGAAAATGACCTAAATGTTAATCCAATGATACAAATGAACTTATTGAATGAACAAGATTGGTTAAAAACCCTAATTGGACAAGAATAAGCCTAGGGAGGATCAAAGTGACCTAATTGATCATCCAATGAGATAAACACACCTATTGGATGCACAGGATTGGTTAAAAACCCTAATTGGACAAGAATATGCCTATGGAGGACGAAAATGACCTAAATGTAAAAATAATGACACAAACACACCTATTGGATGCACAAGATTGGTTAAAAACCCTAATTGGACAAGAATATGCCTAGGGAGTACGAAAATAACCTAAATGTTAATCCAATGATACAAATGAACTTATTGGATGCACAAGATTGGTTAAAAACCCTAATTGGACAAGAATAAGCCTAGGGAGGATCAAAGTGACCTAATTGATCATCCAATGAGATAAACACACCTATTGGATGCACGAGATTGGTTAGAAACCCTAATTGGACAAGAATATGCCAAGGGAGGACGAAAATGACCTAAATGTGAATCCAATGACACAAATGAACTTATTGGATGCACAAGATTGGTTAAAAACCTATTTGGACAAGAATAAGCCTAGGGAGAATGAAAATGACCTAAATGTTAATCCAATGACACAACTCAACTTATTGGATGCACAAGATTGGTTAAAAACCCTAATTGGACAAGAATAAGGCTAGGGAGGACGAAAATGACCTAATTGATCATCCAATGACACAAACACACCTATTGGATGCACAAGATTGGTTAAAAACCCTAGTTGGACAAGAACATGCCTAGGGAGGACGAAAATGACCTAATTGATCATCCAATGACACTAATGAACTTATTGGATGCACAAGATTGGTTAAAAACCCTAATTGGACAAGAAAAAGCATAGGGAGGACGAAAATGACCGAATTGATCATCCAATGACACAAACACACCTATTGGATGCACAAGATTGGTTAAAAACCCTAATTGGACAAGAATATGCCTATGGAGGATGAAAATGACCTAATTGATCATCCAATGACACAAACACACCTATTGGATGCACAAGATTGGTTAAAAACCCTAATTGGACAACAATATGCCTAGGGAGGACGAATATGACCTAAATGTTAAACCAATAACACAAATGAACTTATTGGATACACAAGATTGGTTAAAAACCCTAGTTGGACAAGAACATGCCTAGGGAGGACGAAAATGACCTAATTGATCATCCAATGACACTAATGAACTTATTGGATGCACAAGATTGGTTAAAAACCCTAATTGGACAAGAATAAGCCTAGGGAGGACGAAAATGACCTAATTGATCATCCAATGACACAAACACACCTATTGGATGCACAAGATTGGTTAAAAACCCTAACTGGACAAGAATATGCCTAGGGAGGACGAAAATGACCTAATTGATCATCCAATGACACAAACACACCTATTGGATGCACAAGATTGGTTAACAACCCTAATTGGACAAGAATATGCCTAGGGAGGACGAATATGACCTAAATGTTAATCCAATAACACAAATGAACTTATTGGTTGCACAAGATTGGTTAAAAACCCTAATTGGACAAGAATAAGCCTAGGGAGGACAAAAATGACCTAATTGATCATCCAATGACACAAACACACCTATTGGATGCACAAGATTGGTTAAAAACCCTAATTGGACAAGAATAAGCCTAGGGATGACGAAAATGACCTAATTGATCATCCAATGACACTAATGAACTTATTGGATGCACAAGATTGGTTAAAAACCCTTGTTGGACAAGAACATGCCTAGGGAGGACGAAAATGAGCTAATTGATCATCCAATGACACTAATGAACTTATTGGATGCACAAGATTGGTTAAAAACCCTAATTGGACAAGAATAAGCCTAGGGAGGACGAAAATGACCTAATTGATCATCCAATGACACAAACACACCTATTGGATGCACAAGATTGGTTAAAAACCCTAATTGGACAAGAATATGCCTAGGGAGTACGAAAATAACCTAAATGTTAATCCAATGATACAAATGAACTTATTGGATGCACAAGATTGGTTAAAAACCCTAATTGGACAAGAATAAGCCTAGGGAGGATCAAAGTGACCTAATTGATCATCCAATGAGATAAACACACCTATTGGATGCACAAGATTGGTTAAAAACCTAATTGGACAAGAATAAGCCTAGGGAGAATGAAAATGACCTAAATGTTAATCCAATGACACAACTTAACTTATTGCATGCACAAGATTGGTTAAAAACCCTAATTGGACAAGAATAAGGCTAGGGAGGACGAAAATGACCTAATTGATCATCCAATGACACAAACACACCTATTGGATGCACAAGATTGGTTAAAAACCCTAGTTGGACAAGAACATGCCTAGGGAGGACGAAAATGACCTAATTGATCATCCAATGACACTAATGAACTTATTGGATGCACAAGATTGGTTAAAAACCCTAATTGGACAAGAAAAAGCATAGGGAGGACGAAAATGACCTAATTGATCATCCAATGACACAAACACACCTATTGGATGCACAAGATTGGTTAAAAACCCTAATTGGACAAGAATATGCCTAGGGAGGACGAAAATGACCTAATTGATCATCCAATGACACAAACAAACCTATTGGATGCACAAGATTGGTTAAAAACCCTAATTGGACAACAATATGCCTAGGGAGGACGAATATGACCTAAATGTTAAACCAATAACACAAATGAACTTATTGGATGCACAAGATTGGTTAAAAACCCTAATTGGACAAGAATAATCCTAGGGTGAACGAAAATGACCTAAATGTTAATCCAATGACACAACTCAATTATTGGATGCACAAGATTGGTTAAAAACCCTAATTGGACAAGAATAAGCCTAGGGAGGACGAAAATGACCTAATTGATCATCCAATGACACAAACACACCTATTGGATGCACAAGATTGGTTAAAAACCCTAATTGGACAAGAATATGCCTAGGGAGGACGAAAATGACCTAAATATTAATTCAATGACACAAACAAAGTTATTGGATACACAAGATTGGTTAAAAACTCTAATTGGACAAGAATAAGCCTGGGGAGGACGAAAATGACCTAATTGATCATTCAATGACACAAACACACCTATTGGAAGCACAAGATTGGTTAAAAACCCTAATTGGACAAGAATATGCCTAGGGAGGACGAAAATGACCTAACTGTTAATCCAATGACACAAATAAACTTATTGGATGTACAAGATTGGTTAAAAACCCTAATTGGACAAGAATAAGCCTAGGGAGGACGAAAATGACCTAATTGATCATCCAATGACACAAACACACCTATTGGATGCACAAGATTGGTTAAAAACCCTAATTGGACAAGAATATGCCTAGGGAGGACGAAAATGACCTAAATGTTAATCCAATGACACAAATGAACTTATTGGATGCACAAGATTTGTTAAAAACCCTAATTGGACAAGAATAAGCATAGGGAGGATCAAAGTGACCTAATTGATCATCCAATGAGATAAACACACCTATTGGATGCACAAGATTGGTTAAAAACCCTAATTGGACAAGAATATGCCTAGGGAGGACGAAAATGACCTAAATGTGAATCCAATGACACAAATGAACTTATTGGATGCACAAGATTGGTTAAAAGCCTAATTCGACAAGAATAAGCCTAGGAAGAATCAAAATGACCTAAATGTTAATCCAATGACACAACTCAACTTATTGGATGCACAAGATTGGTTAAAAACCCTAATTGGACAAGAATAAGCCTAGGGAGGACGAAAATAACCTAATTGATCATCCAATGACACAAACACACCTATTGGATGCACAAGATTGGTTAAAAACCCTAATTGGACAAGAATATGCCTAGGGAGGACGAAAATGACCTAATTGATCATCCAATGACACAAACACACCTATTGGATGCATAAGATCGGTTAAAAACCCTAATTGGACAAGAATATGCCTAGGCAGGACGAAAATGACCTAAATGTTAATCCAATGACACAAATGAACTTATTGGATGCACAAGATTGGTTAAAAACCCTAATTGGACAAGAATAAGCCTAGGGAGGACGAAAATGACCTAATTGATCATCCAATGACACAAACACACCTATTGGATGCACAAGATTGGTTAAAAACCCTAATTGGACAAGAATATGCCTAGGGAGGACGAAAATGACCTAAATATTAATTCAATGACACAAACAAAGTTATTGGATGCACAAGATTGGTTAAAAACCCTAATTGGACAAGAATAAGCCTAGGAATGACGAAAATGGCCTAATTGATCATCCAATGACACAAACACACCTATTGGATGCACAAGATTGGTTAAAAACCCTAATTGGACAAGAATATGCCTAGGGAGGACGAAAATGACCTAAATATTAATTCAATGACACAAACACACCTATTGGATGCACAAGATTGGTTAAAAACCCTAATTGGACAAGAATAAGCCTAGGGAGGACGAAAATGACCTAATTGATCATCCAATGACACAAACACACCTATTGGATGCACAAGATTGGTTAAAAACCCTAGTTGGACAAGAACATGCCTAGGGAGGAGGAAAATGACGTAATTGATCATCCAATGACACTAATGAACTTATTTGATGCACAAGATTGGTTAAAAACCCATATTGGACAAGAATAAACCTAGGGAGGACGAAAATGACCTAATTGATCATCCAATGACACAAACACACCTATTGGATGCACAAGATTGGTTAAAAACCCTAATTGGACAAGAATAAGCCTAGGGAGGACGAAAATGACCTAATTGATCATCCAATGACACAAACACACCTATTGGATGCACAAGATTGGTTAAAAACCCTAATTGGACAAGAATATGCCTAGGGAGGACGAAAATGACCTAAATATCAATTCAATGACATAAACAAACTTATTGGATGAACAAAATTGGTTAAAAACCCTAATTGGACAAGAATATGCCTAGGGAGGACGAAAATGACCTAATTGATCATCCAATGACACAAACACACCTATTGGATGCACAAGATTGGTTAAAAACCCTAATTGGACAAGAATATGCCTAGGGAGGACGAAAATGACCTAAATATTAATTCAATGAAACAAACAAACTTATTGGATGCACAAGATTTGTTAAAAACCCTAATTGGACAAGAATATGCCTAGGGAGGACGAAAATGACCTAATTGATCATCCAATGACACAAACACACCTATTGGATGCACAAGATTGGTTAAAAACCCTAATTGGACATGAATATGCCTAGGGAGGACGAATATGACCTAATTGATCACCCAATGACACAAACACACCTATTGGATGCACAAGATTGGTTAAAAACCCTAATTGGACAAGAATAAGCCTAGGGAGGACGAAAATGACCTAATTGACCATCCAATGACACAAACACACCTATTGGATGCACAAGATTGGTTTAAAACGCTAGTTGGACTAGAATATGCCTAGGGAGGACGAAAATGACCTAATTGATCATCCAATGACACAAATGAACTTATTGGATGCACAAGATTGGTTAAAAACCCTAATTGGACAAGAATAAGCCTAGGGAGGACGAAAATGACCTAAATGTGAATCCAATGACACAAATGAACTTATTGGATGCACAAGATTGGTTAAAAACCTAATTGGACAAGAATAAGCCTAGGGAGAATGAAAATGACCTAAATGTTAATCCAATGACACAACTCAACTTATTGGATGCACAAGATTGGTTAAAAACCCTAATTGGACCAGAATAAGCGTAGGGAGGACGAAAATGACCTAATTGATCATCCAATGATACAAACACACCTATTGGATGCACAAGATTGGTTAAAAACCCTAATTGGACAAGAATAAGCCTAGGGAGGACGAAAATGACCTAATTGATCATCCAATGACACAAACACACCTATTGGATGCACAAGATTGGTTAAAAACCCTAATTGGACAAGAATATGCCTAGGGAGGACGAAAATGACCTAATTGATCATCCAATGACACAAACACACCTATTGAATTCACAAGATTGGTTAAAAACCCTAATTGGACAAGAATATGCCTAGGGAGGACGAAAATGACCTAATTTGATCATCCAATGACACAAACACACCTATTGGATGCACAAGATTGGTTAAAAACCTTAATTGGACAAGAATAAGCCTAGGGAGGATCAAAGTGACCTAATTGATCATCCAATGAGATAAACACACCTATTGGATGCACAAGATTGGTTAAAAACCCTAATTGGACAAGAATATGCCTAGGGAGGACGAAAATGACCTAAATGTGAATCCAATGACACAAATGAACTTATTGGATGCACAAGATTGGTTAAAAACCTAATTGAACAAGAATAAGCCTAGGGAGAATGAAAATGACCTAAATGTTAATCCAATGACACAACTCAACTTATTGGATGCACAAGATTGGTTAAAAACCCTAATTGGACAAGAATAAGCCTAGGGAGGACGAAAATGACCTAATTGATCATCCAATGACACAAACACACCTATTGGATGCACAAGATTGGTTAAAAACCCTAATTGGACAAGAATATGCCTAGGGAGGACGAAAATGACCTAATTGATCATCCAATGACACAAACACACCTATTGTATGCACAAGATCGGTTAAAAACCCTAATTGGACAAGAATAACCCTAGGGTGGACGAAAATGACCTAATTGATCATCCAATGACACAAATGAACTTATTGGATGCACAAGATTAGTTAAAAACCCTAATTGGACAAGAATAAGCCTAGGGAGGACGAAAATGACCTAATTTATCATCTATTGCCACGAACACACCTATCGGAAGCACAAGATTGGTTAAAAACCCTAATTGGACAAGAATATGCCTAGGGAGGACGAAAATGACCTAATTGGTCATCCAATGACACAAACACACCTATTGGATGCACAAGATTGGTTAAAAACCCTAATTGGACAAGAATAAGCCTAGGAAGGACGAAAATAACCTAATTGATCATCCAATGACACAAACACACCTATTGGATGCACAAGATTGGTTAAAAACCCTAATTGGACAAGAATATGCCTAGGGAGGACGAAAATGACCTAAATGTTAATCCAATGACACAAATGAACTTATTGGATGCACAAGATTGGTTAAAAACCCTAATTGGATAAGAATAAGCCTAGGGAGGATGGAAATGACCTAAATATTAATCCAATCACACAACTCAACTTATTGGATGCACCAGATTGGTTAAAAACCCTATTGGACAAAAATAAGCCTATGGAGGACGAAAATGACCTAATTGATCATCCAATGACACAAACACACCTATTGGATGCACAAGATTGGTTAAAAACCCTAATTGGACAAGAATAAGCCTAGGGAGGACGAAAATGACCTAATTGATCATCCAATGACACAAACACACCTATTGGATGCACAAGATTGGTTAAAAACCCTAATTGGACAAGAATAAGCCTAGGGAGGACGAAAATGACCTAATTGATCATCCATTGCCACAAACACACCTAATGGATGCACAAGATTGGTTAAAAACCCTAATTGGACAAGAATATGCCTAGGGAGGACGAAAATGACCTAATTGGTCATCCAATGACACAAACACACCTATTGGATGCACAAGATTAGTTAAAAACCTTAATTGGACAAGAATATGCCTAGGGAGGACGAAAGTAACCTAATTGATCATCCAATGACACAAACACACCTATTGGATGCACAAGATTGGTTAAAAACCCTAATTGGACAAGAATAAGCCTAGGGAGGACGAAAATGACCTAATTGATCATCCAATGACACAAACACACCTATTGGATGCACAAGATTGGTTAAAAACCCTAATTGGACAAGAATATGCCTAGGGAGGACGAAAATGACCTAAATGTTAATCCAATGATACAAACACACCTATTGGATGCACAAGATTGGTTAAAAACCCTAATTGAACAAGAATATGCCTAGGGAGGACGAAAATGACCTAAATGTTAATCCAATGACACAAATGAACTTTTTAGATGTACAAGATTGGTTAAAAACCCTAATTGGACAAGAATAAGCCTAGGGAGGACGAAAATGACCTAATTGATCATCCAATGACACAAACACACCTATTGGATGCACAAGATTGGTTAAAAACCCTAATTGGACAAGAATAAGCGTAGGGAGAACGAAAATGACCTAAATGTTAATCCAATGACACAACTCAACTTATTGGATGCACAAGATTGGTTAAGAACCCTAATTGGATAAGAATAAGCCTAGGGAGGACGAAAATGACCTAATTGATTATCCAATGACACAAACACACCTATTGGATGCACAAGATTGGTTAAAAACCCTAATTGAACAAGAATATGCCTAGGGAGGACGAAAATGACCTAAATGTTAATCCAATGACACAAATGAACTTATTAGATGTACAAGATTGGTTAAAAACCCTAATTGGACAAGAATAAGCCTAGGGAGGTCGAAAATGACCTAATTGATCATCCAATGACCCAAACACACCTATTGGATGCACAAGATTGGTTAAAAACCCTAATTGGACAAGAATATGCCTATGGAGGACGAAAATGACCTAAATATTAATTCAATGACACAAACAAAGTTATTGGATGCACAAGATTGGTTAAAAACCCTAATTGGACAAGAAATAGCCTAGGGAGGACGAAAATGACCTAATTGATCATCCAATGACACAAACACACCTATTGGATGCACATGATCGGTTAAAAACCCAAATTGGACAAGAAATAGACTAGGGAGGACGAAAATGACCTAATTGATCATCCAATGACACAAACACACCTATTGGATGCACAAGATTGGTTAAAAACCCTAATTGGACAAGAATAAGCCTATGGAGGACGAAAATGACCTAATTGATCATCCAATGACACAAACACACCTATTGGATGCACAAGATTGGTTAAAAACCCTAATTGGACAAGAATAAGCCTAGGGAGGACGAAAATGACCTAAATGTTAATCCAATGACACAACCCAACTTATTGGATGCACAAGATTGGTTAAAAACCCTAATTGGACAAGAATAAGCCTAGGGAGTACGAAAATGACCTAATTGATCATCCAATGACACAAACACACCTATTGGATGCACAAGATTGGTTAAAAACCCTAATTGGACAAGAATATGCCTAGGGAGGACGAAAATGACCTAAATATTAATTCAATGACACAAACAAACTTATCGGATGCACAAGATTGGTTAAAAACCCTAATTGGACAAGAATAAGCCTAGGGAGGACGAAAATGACATAATTGATCACCCAATGACACAAACACACCTATTGGATGCACAAGATTGGTTAAAAACCATAATTGGACAAGAATAAGCCTAGGGAGGACGCAAATTACCTAATTGATCATCCAATGACACAAACACAGCTATTGGATGCACAAGATTGGTTAAAAACCTTAATTGGACAAGAATATGCCTAGGGAGGACGAAAATGACCTAATAAATCATCCAATGACACAAACACACCTGTTGGATGCACAAGATTGGTTAAAAACCATAATTGGACAAGAATAAGCCTAGGGAGGACGAAAATGACCTAATTGATCATCCTATGACACAAACACACCTATTGGATGCACAAGATTGGTTAAAAACCCTAATTGGACAAGAATAAGCCTAGGGAGGACGAAAATGACCTAATTGTTCATCCAATGACCCAAACACACCTATTGGATGCACAAGATTGGTCAAAAACCCTATTTGGACAAGAACATGCCTAGGGAGGACGAAAATGACTTAATTGATCATCCAATGACACTAATGAACTTATTGGATGCAAAAGATTGGTTAAAAACCCTAATTGGACAAGAATAAGCCTATGGAGGACGAAAATGACCTAATTGATCATCCAATGACACAAACACACCTATTGGATGCACAAGAAAGGTTAAAAACCCTAATTGGACAAGAATATGCCTAGGGAGGACGAAAATGACCTAACTGATCATCCAATGACACAAACACACCTATTGGATGCACAAGATTGGTTAAAAACCCTAGTTGGACAAGAACATGCCTAGGGAGGACGAAAATGACCTAATTGATCATCCAATGACACAAACACACCTATTGGATGCACAAGATTGGTTAAAAACCCTAATTGGACAAGAATATGCCTAGGGAGGACAAAAATGACCTAAATTGATCATCCAATGACACAAACACACCTATTGGATGCACAAGATTGGTTAAAAACCCTAATTGGACAAGAATATGCCTAGGGAGAACGAAAATGACCTAAATGATAATCCAATGACACAAAAGAACTTATTGGATGCACAATATTGGTTAAAAACCCTAATTGGACAAGAATAAGCCTAGGGAGGATCAAAGTGACCTAATTGATCATCCAATGAGATAAACACACCTATTGGATGCACAAGATTGGTTAAAAACCCTAATTGGACAAGAATATGCCTAGGGAGGACGAAAATGACCTAAATGTGAATCCAATGACACAAATGAACTTATTGGATGCACAAGATTGGTTAAAAACCTAATTGGACAAGAATAAGCCTAGGGAGAATGAAAATGACCTAAATGTTAATCCAATGACACAACTCAACTTATTGGATGCACTAGATTGGTTAAAAACCATAATTGGACAAGAATAAGCCTAGGTAGGACGAAAATGACCTAATTGCTCATCCAATGACACAAACACACCTATTGGATGCACAAGATTGGTTAAAAACCCTAGTTGGACAAGAACATGCCTAGGGAGGACGAAAATGACCTAATTGATCATCCAATGACACTAATGAACTTATTGGATGCACAAGATTGGTTAAAAACCCTAATTGGACAAGAATAAGCCTATGGAGGACGAAAATGACCTAATTGATCATCCAATGACACAAACACACCTATTGGATGCACAAGATAGGTTAAAAACCCTAATTGGACAAGAATATGCCTAGGGAAGACGAAAATGACCTAATTGATCATCCAATGACACAAACACACCTATTGGATGCACAAGATTGGTTAAAAACCCTAATTGGACAAGAATATGCTTAGGGAGGACGAATATGACCTAAATGTTATTCCAATAACACAAATGAACTTATTGGATGCACAAGATTGGTTAAAAACCCTAATTGGACAAGAAAAAGCCTAGGGAGAACGAAAATGACCTAAATGTTAATCCAATGACACAACTCAACTTATTGGATGCACAAGATTGGTTAAAAACCCTAATTGGACAAGAATAAGCCTAGGGAGGACGAAAATGACCTAATTGATCATCCAATGACACAAACACACCTATTGGATGCACAAGATTGGTTAAAAACCCTAATTGGACAAGAATATGCCTAGGGAGGACGAAAATGACCTAATTGATCATCCAATGACACAAATGAACTTATTGGACGCACAAGATTAGTTAAAAACCATAATTGGACAAGAATAAGCCTAGGGATGACGAAAATGACCTAATTGATCATCCAATGACACAAACACACCTATTGGATGCACAAGATTGGTTAAAAACCCTAATTGGACAAGAATATGCCTAGGGAGGACAAAAATGACCTAAATGTAAATCTAATGACACAAATGAACTTATTGGATGCACAAGATTGGTTAAAAACCCTAATTGGACAAGAATAAGCCTAGGGAGGACGAAAATGACCTAAATGTTAATCCAATGACACAACTCAACTTATTGGATGCACAAGATTGGTTAAAAACCCTAATTGGACAAGAATAAGCCTAGGGAGGACGAAAATGACCTAATTGATCATCCAATCACACAAACACACCTATTGGATTCACAAGATTGGTTAAAAACCGTAATTGGACAAGACTAAGCCTAGGGAGGACGAAAATGACCTAATTGATCATCCAATGACACAAACACACCTATTGGATGCACAAGATTGGTTAAAAACCCTAATTGGACAAGAATATGCCTAGGGAGGACGAAAATGACCTAATTGATCATCCAATGACACAAACACACCTATTGGATGCACAAGATTGGTTAAAAACCCTAATTGGACAAGAATAAGCCTAGGGAGGAAGAAAATAACCTAATTGATCATCCAATGACACAAACACACCTATTGGATGCACAAGATTGGTTAAAAACCCTAATTGGACAAGAATATGCCTAGGGAGGACGAAAATGACCTAAATGTTAATCCAATGACACAAATGAACTTATTGGATGCAAAAGATTGGTTAAAAACCCTAATTGGACAAGAATAAGCCTAGGGAGGACGAAAATAACCTAATTGATCATCCAATGACACAAACACACCTATTGGATGCACAAGATTGGTTAAAAACCCTAATTGGACAAGAATATGCCTAGGGAGGACGAAAATGACCTAAATATTAATCCAATGACACAATCAAAGTTATTGGATACACAAGATTGGTTAAAAACCCTAATTGGACAAGAATAAGCCTAGGGAGGACGAAAATGACCTAATTGATCATCCAATGACACAAACACACCTATTGGATGCACAAGATTGGTTAAAAACCCTAATTGGACAAGAATAAGCCCTGGGAGGACGAAAATGACCTAATTGATCATCCAATGACACAAACACACCTATTGGATGCACAAGATTGGTTAAAAACCCTAATTGGACAAGAATATGCCTAGGGAGGACGAAAATGACCTAATTGATCATCCAATGACACAAACACACCTATTGGATGCACAAGATTGGTTAAAAACCCTAATTGGACATGAATATGCCTAGGGAGGACGAATATGACCTAATTGATCACCCAATGACACAAACACACCTATTGGATGCACAAGATTGGTTAAAAACCCTAATTGGACAAGAATAAGCCTAGGGAGGACGAAAATGACCTAATTGACCATCCAATGACACAAACACACCTATTGGATGCACAAGATTGGTTTAAAACGCTAGTTGGACTAGAATATGCCTAGGGAGGACGAAAATGACCTAATTGATCATCCAATGACACAAATGAACTTATTGGATGCACAAGATTGGTTAAAAACCCTAATTGGACAAGAATAAGCCTAGGGAGGACGAAAATGACCTAAATGTGAATCCAATGACACAAATGAACTTATTGGATGCACAAGATTGGTTAAAAACCTAATTGGACAAGAATAAGCCTAGGGAGAATGAAAATGACCTAAATGTTAATCCAATGACACAACTCAACTTATTGGATGCACAAGATTGGTTAAAAACCCTAATTGGACCAGAATAAGCGTAGGGAGGACGAAAATGACCTAATTGATCATCCAATGATACAAACACACCTATTGGATGCACAAGATTGGTTAAAAACCCTAATTGGACAAGAATAAGCCTAGGGAGGACGAAAATGACCTAATTGATCATCCAATGACACAAACACACCTATTGGATGCACAAGATTGGTTAAAAACCCTAATTGGACAAGAATATGCCTAGGGAGGACGAAAATGACCTAATTGATCATCCAATGACACAAACACACCTATTGAATTCACAAGATTGGTTAAAAACCCTAATTGGACAAGAATATGCCTAGGGAGGACGAAAATGACCTAATTTGATCATCCAATGACACAAACACACCTATTGGATGCACAAGATTGGTTAAAAACCTTAATTGGACAAGAATAAGCCTAGGGAGGATCAAAGTGACCTAATTGATCATCCAATGAGATAAACACACCTATTGGATGCACAAGATTGGTTAAAAACCCTAATTGGACAAGAATATGCCTAGGGAGGACGAAAATGACCTAAATGTGAATCCAATGACACAAATGAACTTATTGGATGCACAAGATTGGTTAAAAACCTAATTGAACAAGAATAAGCCTAGGGAGAATGAAAATGACCTAAATGTTAATCCAATGACACAACTCAACTTATTGGATGCACAAGATTGGTTAAAAACCCTAATTGGACAAGAATAAGCCTAGGGAGGACGAAAATGACCTAATTGATCATCCAATGACACAAACACACCTATTGGATGCACAAGATTGGTTAAAAACCCTAATTGGACAAGAATATGCCTAGGGAGGACGAAAATGACCTAATTGATCATCCAATGACACAATCACACCTATTGGATGCACAAGATTGGTTAAAAACCCTAATTGGACAAGCATAAGCCAAGGGAGGACAAAAATGACCTAATTGATCATCCAATGACACAAACACACCTATTGGATGCACAAGATTGGTTAAAAACCCTAATTGGACAAGAATATGCCTAGGGAGGACGAAAATAACCTAATTGATCATCCAATGATACAAACACACCTATTGGATGCACAAGATCGGTTAAAAACCCTAATTGGACAAGAATAAGCCTAGGGAGGATGAAAATGACCTAATTGATCATCCAATGACACAAACACACCTATTGGATGCACAAGATTGGTTAAAAACCCTAATTGGACAAGAATATGCCTAGGGAGGACGAAAATGACCTAATTGATCATCCAATGACACAAACACACCTATTGGATGCACAAGATTGGTTAAAAACCCTAATTGGACAAGACTATGCCTAGGGAGGACGAAAATGACCTAAATATTAATTCAATGACACAAACAAAGTTATTGGATGCACAAGATTGGTTAAAAACCCTAATTGGACAAGAATAAGCCTAGGGAGGACGAAAATGACCTAATTGATCATCCAATGACATAAACACACCTATTGGATGCACAAGATTGGTTAAAAACCCTAATTGGACAAGAATATGCCTAGGGAGTACGAAAATGACCTAAATGTTAATCCAATGATACAAATGAACTTATTGAACGAACAAGATTGGTTAAAAACCCTAATTGGACAAGAATAAGCCTAGGGAGGATCAAAGTGACCTAATTGATCATCCAATGAGATAAACACACCTATTGGATGCACAGGATTGGTTAAAAACCCTAATTGGACAAGAATATGCCTATGGAGGACGAAAATGACCTAAATGTAAAAATAATGACACAAACACACCTATTGGATGCACAAGATTGGTTAAAAACCCTAATTGGACAAGAATATGCCTAGGGAGTACGAAAATAACCTAAATGTTAATCCAATGATACAAACGAACTTATTGGATGCACAAGATTGGTTAAAAACCCTAATTGGACAAGAATAAGCCTAGGGAGGATCAAAGTGACCTAATTGATCATCCAATGAGATAAACACACCTATTGGATGCACAAGATTGGTTAAAAACCCTAATTGGACAAGAATATGCCTAGGGAGGACGAAAATGACCTAAATGTGAATCCAATGACACAAATGAACTTATTGGATGCACAAGATTGGTTAAAAACCTAATTGGACAAGAATAAGCCTAGGGAGAATGAAAATGACCTAAATGTTAATCCAATGACACAACTCAACTTATTGGATGCACAAGATTGGTGAAAAACCCTAATTGGACAAGAATAAGCCTAGCGAGGACGAAAATGACCTAATTGATCATCCAATGACACAAACACACCTATTGGATGCAAAAGATTGGTTAAAAACCCTAATTGGACAAGAATATGCCTAGGGAGGACGAAAATGACCTAAATATTAATTCAATGACACAAACAAAGTTATTGGATGCACAAGATTGGTTAAAAACCCTAATTGGACAAGAATAAACCTAGGGAGGACGAAAATGACCTAATTGAACATCCAATGACACAAACACACCTATTGGATGCACAAGATTGGTTAAAAACCCTAATTGGACAAGAATATGCCTAGGGAGGACGAAAATGACCTAAATATTAATTCAATGACACAAACAAACTTATTGGATGCACAAGATTGGTTAAAAACCCTAATTGGACAAGAATAAGCCTAGGGAGGACGAAAATGACCTAATTGATCATCCAATGACACAAACACACCTATTGGATGCACAAGATTGGTTAAAAACCCTAATTGGACAAGAATAAGCCTAGGGAGGACAAAAATGACCTAATTGATCATCCAATGACACAAACACACCTATTGGATGCACAAGATTGGTTAAAAACCCTAATTGGACAAGAATAAGCATAGGGAGGACGAAAATGACCAAATTGATCATCCAATGACACAAACACACCTATTGGATGCACAAGATTGGTTAAAAACCCTAATTGGACAAGAATATGCCTAGGGAGGACGAAAATGACCTAAATGTTAATCCAATGACACAAATGAACTTATTGGATGCAGGTGATTGGTTAAAAACCCTAATTGGACAAGAATAAGCCTAGGGAGGATCAAAGTAACCTAATTGATCATCCAATGACACAAACACACCTATTGGATGCACAAGATTGGTTAAAAACCCTAATTGGACAAGAATATGCCTAGGGAGGACGAAAATGACCTAAATGTTAATCCAATGACACAAATGAACTTATTGGATGCACAAGATTGGTTAAAAACCCTAATTGGGCAAGAATAAGCCTAGGGAGGACGATAATGACCTAATTGATCATCCAATGACACAAACACACCTATTGGATGCACAAGATTGGTTAAAAACCCTAATTGGACAAGAATAAGCCTAGGGAGGACAAAAATGACCTAATTGATCATCCAATGACACAAACACACCTATTGGATGCACAAGATTGGTTAAAAACCCTAATTGGACAAGAATAAGCCTAGGGAGGACGAAAATGACCTAATTGATCATCCAATGACAAAAAACACACCTATTGGATGCACAAGATTGGTTAAAAACCCTAATTGGACAAGAATAAGCCTAGGGAGGACAAAAATGACCTAATTGATCATCCAATGACACAAACACACCTATTGGATGCACAAGATTGGTTAAAAACCCTAGTTGGACAAGAATATGCCTAGGTAGGACGAAAATGACCTAATTGATCATCCAATGACACAACTCAACTTATTGGAAGCACAAGATTGGTTAAAAACCCTAGTTGGACAAGAATATGCCTAGGGAGGACGAAAATGACCTAATTGATCATCCAATGACACAAATGAACTTATTGGATAGAATAAGCATAGGGAGGACGAAAATGACCTAATTGATCATCCAATGACACAAACACACCTATTGGATGCACAAGATTGGTTAAAAACCCTAATTGGACAAGAATAAGCCTAGGGAGGACAAAAATGACCTAATTGATCATCCAATGACACAAACACACCTATTGGATGCACAAGATTGGTTAAAAACCCTAATTGGACATGAATATGCCTAGGGAGGACGAAAATGACCTAAATATTAATTCAATGACACAATCAAAGTTATTGGATGCACAAGATTGGTTAAAAACCCTAATTGGACAAGAATAAGCCTAGGGAGGACAAAAATGACCTAATTGATCATCCAATGACACAAACACACCTATTGGATGCACAAGATTGGTTAAAAACCTTAATTGGACAAGAATAAGCCTAGGGAGGACAAAAATGACCTAATTGATCATCCAATGACACAAACACACCTATTGGACGCACAAGATTGGTTAAAAACCTTAATTGGACAAGAATAAGCCTAGGGAGGACGAAAATGACCTAATTGATCATCCAATGACACAAACACACCTATTGGATGCACAAGATTGGTTAAAAACCCTAATTGGACCAGAATATGCCTAGGGAGGACGAAAATGAGCTAAATATTAATTCAATGACATAAACAAACTTATTGGATGCACAAGATTGGTTAAAAACCCTAATTGGACAAGAATAAGCCTAGGGAGGACGAAAATGACCTAATTGATCATCCAATGACACAAACACACCTATTGGATGCACAAGATTGGTTAAAAACCCTAATTGGACAAGAATATGCCTAAGGAGTACGAAAATGACCTAAATGTTAATCCAATGATACAAATGAACTTATTGAATGCACAAGATTGGTTAAAAACCCTAATTGGACAAGAATAAGCCTAGGGAGGACGAAAATGACCTAATTGATCATCCAATGACACAAACACACCTATTGGATGCACAAGATTGGTTAAAAACCCTAATTGGACAAGAATATGCCTAGGGAGGACGAAAATGACCTAATTGATAATCCAATGACACAAACACACCTATTGGATGTACAAGATTGGTTAAAAACCATAATTGGACAAGAATAAGCCTAGGGAGGACGAAAATGACCTAATTGATCATCCAATGACACAAACACACCTATTGGATGCACAAGATTGGTTAAAAACCCTAATTGGACAAGAATAAGCCTAGGGAGGACGAAAATGACCTAATTGATAACCCAATGACACAAACACACCTATTGGATGCACAAGATTGGTTAAAAACCCTAATTGGACAAGAATAAGCCTAGGGAGGACGAAAATGACCTAAATGTTAATCCAATGACACAACTCAACTTATTGGATGCACAAGATTGGTTAAAAATTCTAATTGGACAAGAATAAGCCTATGGAGGACGAAAATGACCTAATTGATCATCCAATGACACAAACACACCTATTGGATGCACAAGATTGGTTAAAAACCCTAATTGGACAAGAATATGCCTAGGGAGGACGAAAATGACCTAATTGATCATCCAATGACACAAACACACCTATTGGATGCACAAGATTGGTTAAAAACCCTAATTGGACAAGAATAATACTAGGGAGGACGAAAATGACCTAAATGTGAATCCAATGACACAACTCAACTTATTGGATGCACAAGATTGGTTAAAATCCCTAATTGGACAAGAATATGCCTAGGGAGGACGAAAATGACCTAAATATTAATTCAATTACACAAATTAACTTATTGGATGCACAAGATTGGTTAAGATCCCTAATTGGACAAGAAAATGCCTAGGGAGAACAAAAATGACCTAAATGTGAATCCAATGACACAACTCAACTTATTGGATGCACAAGATTGGTTAAAAACCCTAATTGGATAAGAATATGCCTAGGGAGGACGAAAATTACCTAAATATTAACTCAATGATACAAATGAACTTATTGGATGCACAAGATTGGTTAAAAACCCTAATTGGACAAGAATAAGCATAGGGAGGACGAAAATGACCTAATTGATCATCCAATGACACAAACACACCTATTGGATGCACAAGATTGGTTAAAAACCCTAATTGGACAAGAATATGCCTAGGGAGGACGAAAATGACCTAATTGATCATCCAATGACACAAACACACCTATTGAATTCACAAGATTGGCTAAAAACCCTAATTGGACAAGAATATGCCTAGGAAGGACCAAAATGACCTAAATATTAATTCAATGACACAAACAAACTTATTGGATGCACAAGATTGGTTAAAACCCTAATTGGACAAGAATAAGCCTATGGAGGACGAAAATGACCTAATTGATCATCCAATGACACAAACACACCTATTGGATGCACAAGATTGGTTAAAAACCCTAATTGGACAAGAATATGCCTAGGGAGGACGAATATGACCTAAATGTTAATCCAGTGACACAAATGAACTTATTGGATGCACAAGATTGGTTAAAAACCCTAATTGGACAAGAATAAGCCTAGGGAGGACGAAAATGACCTAATTGATCATCCAATGACACAAACACACCTATTGGATGCACAAGATTGGTTAAAAACCCAAATTGGACAAGAATATGCCTAGGGACGACGGATATGACCTAAATGTTAATTCAATGACACAAATGAACTTATTGGATGCACAAGATTGGTTAAAAACCCTAATTGGACAAGAATAAGCCTATGGAGAACGAAAATGACCTAAATGTTAATCCAATGACACAACTCAACTTATTGGATGCACAAGATTGGTTAAAAACCCTAATTGGACAAGAATAAGCCTATGGAGGACGAAAATGACCTAATTGTTCATCCAATGACACAAACACACCTATTGGATGCACAAGATTGGTTAAAAACCCTAGTTGGACAAGAACATGCCTAGGGAGGACGAAAATGACCTAATTGATCATCCAATGACACTAATGAACTTATTGGATGCACAAGATTGGTTAAAAACCCTAATTGGACAAGAATAATCCTAGGGAGGACGAAAATGACCTAATTGATCATCCAATGACACAAACACACCTATTGGATGCACAAGATAGGTTAAAAACCCTAATTGGACAAGAATATGCCTAGGGAGGACGAAAATGAACTAATTGATCATCCAATGACACAAACACACCTATTGGATGCACAAGATTGGTTAAAAACCCTAATTGGACAAGAATATGCCTAGGGAGGACGAATATGACCTAATTGATCACCCAATGACACAAACACACCTATTGGATGCACAAGATTGGTTAAAAATCCTAATTGGACAAGAATAAGCCTAGGGAGGACGAAAATGACCTAATTGATCATCCAATGACACAAACACACCTATTGGATGCACAAGATTGGTTAAAAACCCTAATTGGACAAGAATATGCCTAGGGAGGACGAAAATGAGCTAATTGATCATCCAATGACACAAACACATCTATTGAATGCACAAGATTGGTTAAAAAACCCTAATTGGACAAGAATATGCCTAGGGAGGACCAAAATGACCTAAATATTAATTCAATGACACAAACAAACTTATTGGATGCACAAGATTGGTTAAAAACCCTAATTGGACAAGAATAAGCCTATGGAGGACGAAAATGACCTAATTGATCATCCAATGACACAAACACACCTATTGGATGCACAAGATTGGTTAAAAACCCTAATTGGACAAGAATATGCCTAGGGAGGACGGATATGACCAAAATGTTAATCCAATGACACAAATGAACTTATTGGATGCACAAGATTGGTTAAAAACCCTAATTGGACAAGAATATGCCTAGGGAGGACGAAAATGACCTAAATGTGAATCCAATGACACAAATGAACTTATTGGATGCACAAGATTGGTTAAAAACCTAATTGGACAAGAATAAGCCTAGGGAGAATGAAAATGACCTAAATGTTAATCCAATGACACAACTCAACTTATTGGATGCACAAGAATGGTTAAAAACCCTAATTGGACAAGAATAAGCTTAGGGAGGACAAAAATGACCTAATTGATCATCCAATGACACAAACACACCTATTGGATGCACAAGATTGGTTAGAAACCCTAATTGGACATGAATATGCCTAGGGAGGACGAAAATGAACTAAATGTTAATCCAATGACACAACTCAACTTATTGGATGCACAAGATTGGTTAAAAACCCTAATTGGACAAGAATAAGGCTAGGGAGGACGAAAATGACCTAATTGATCATCCAATGACACAAACACACCTATTGGATGCACAAGATTGGTTAAAAACCCTAGTTGGACAAGAACATGCCTAGGGAGGACGAAAATGACCTAATTGATCATCCAATGACACTAATGAACTTATTGGATGCACAAGATTGGTTAAAAACCCTAATTGGACAAGAAAAAGCATAGGGAGGACGAAAATGACCGAATTGATCATCCAATGACACAAACACACCTATTGGATGCACAAGATTGGTTAAAAACCCTAATTGGACAAGAATATGCCTATGGAGGATGAAAATGACCTAATTGATCATCCAATGACACAAACACACCTATTGGATGCACAAGATTGGTTAAAAACCCTAATTGGACAACAATATGCCTAGGGAGGACGAATATGACCTAAATGTTAAACCAATAACACAAATGAACTTATTGGATACACAAGATTGGTTAAAAACCCTAGTTGGACAAGAACATGCCTAGGGAGGACGAAAATGACCTAATTGATCATCCAATGACACTAATGAACTTATTGGATGCACAAGATTGGTTAAAAACCCTAATTGGACAAGAAAAAGCATAGGGAGGACGAAAATGACCTAATTGATCATCCAATGACACAAACACACCTATTGGATGCACAAGATTGGTTAAAAACCCTAATTGGACAAGAATATGCCTAGGGAGGATGAAAATGACCTAATTGATCATCCAATGACACAAACACACCTATTGGATGCACAAGATTGGTTAAAAACCCTAATTGGACAACACTATGCCTAGGGAGGACGAATATGACCTAAATGTTAAACCAATAACACAAATGAACTTATTGGATGCACAAGATTGGTTAAAAACCCTAATTGGACAAGAATATGCCTAGGGAGGACGAAAATGAACTAATTGATCATCCAATGACACAAACACACCTATTGGATTCACAAGATTGGTAAAAAACCCTAATTGGACAAGAATAAGCCTAGGGAGGACTAAAATGACCTAATTGATCATCCAATGACACAAACACACCTATTGGATGCACAAGATTGGTTAAAAACCCTAGTTGGACAAGAACATGCCTAGGGAGGACGAAAATGACCTAATTGATCATCCAATGACACAAACACACCTATTGGATGCACAAGATTGGTTAAAAACCCTAATTGGACAAGAATATGCCTAGGGAGTACGAAAATGACCTAAATGTCAATCCAATGATACAAATGAACTTATTGGATGCACAAGATTGGTTAAAAACCCTAATTGGACAAGAATAAGCCTAGGGAGGGTCAAAGTGACCTAATTGATCATCCAATGAGATAAACACACCTATTGGATGCACATGATTGGTTAAAAACCCTAATTGGACAAGAATATGCCTAGGGAGGACGAAAATGACCTAAATGTGAATGCAATGACACAAATGAACTTATTGGATGCACAAGATTGGTTAGAAACCTAATTGGACAAGAATAAGCCTAGGGAGAATGAAAATGACCTAAATGTTAATCCAATGACACAACTCAACTTATTGGATGCACAAGATTGGTTAAAAACCCTAATTGGACAAGAATAAGCCTAGGGAGGACGAAAATGACACAATTGATCATCCAATGACACAAACACACCTATTGGATGCACAAGATTGGTTAAAAACCCTAATTGGACAAGAATAAGCCTAGGGAGGACGAAAATGACCTAATTGATCATCCAATGACACAAACACACCTATTGGATGCACAAGATTGGTTAAAAACCCTAATTGGACAAGAATATGCCTAGGGAGGACGAAAATGACCTAATTGATCATCCAATGACACAAACGAACTTATTGGATGCACAAGATTGGTTAAAAACCCTAATTGGACAAGAATAAGCCTAGGGAGCACGAAAATGACCTAATTGATCATCCAATGACACAAACAAACTTATTGGATGCACAAGATTGGTTAAAAACCCTAATTGGTCAAGAATAAGCCTAGGGAGGACGAAAATGACCTAATTGATCATCCAATGACACAAACACACCTATTGGATGCACAAGATTGGTTAAAAACCCTAGTTGGACAAGAACATGCCTAGGGAGGACGAAAATGACCTAATTGATCATCCAATGACACTAATGAACTTATTGGATGCACAAGATTGGTTAAAAACCCTAATTGGAAAAGAATAAGCCTAGGGTGGACGAAAATGACCTAATTGATCGTCCAATGATACAAACACACCTATTGGATGCACAAGATTGGTTAAAAACCCTAATTGGACAAGAATATGCCTAGGGAGGACGAAAATGACCTAAATGTTAATCCAATGACACAAATGAACTTATTGGATGCACAAGATTGGTTAAAAACCCTAATTGGACAAGAATAAGCCTAGGGTGGATCAAAGTGACCTAATTGATCATCCAATAAGATAAACACACCTATTGGATGCACAAGATTGGTTAAAAACCCTAATTGGACAAGAATATGCCTAGGGAGGACGAAAATGACCTAAATGTGAATCCAATGACACAAATGAACTTATTGGATGCACAAGATTGGTTAAAAACCTAACTGGACAAGAATAAGCCTAGGGAGAATGAAAATGACCTAAATGTTAATCCAATGACACAACTCAAGTTATTGGATGCACAAGATTGGTTAAAAACCCTAATTGGACAAGAATAAGCCTAGGGAGGACGAAAATGACCTAATTGATCATCCAATGACACAAACACACCTATTGGATGCACAAGATTGGTTAAAAACCCTAATTGGACAAGAATATGCCTAGGGAGGACGAAAATGACCTAATTGATCATCCAATGACACAAACACACCTATTGAATTCAAAAGATTGGTTAAAAACCCTAATTGGACAAAAATATGCCTAGGGAGGACCAAAATGACCTAAATATTATTTCAATGACACAAACAAACTTATTGGATGCACAAGATTGGTTAAAAACCCTAATTGGGCAAGAATAGGCCTAGGGAGGATCAAAGTGACCTAATTGATCATCCAATGA
>JBBPBR010000926.1:95128-123489 GCA_037974775.1 Cicer pinnatifidum | reverse complement strand
CAAAAGATTGGTTAAAAACCCTAATTGGACAAAAATATGCCTAGGGAGGACCAAAATGACCTAAATATTATTTCAATGACACAAACAAACTTATTGGATGCACAAGATTGGTTAAAAACCCTAATTGGGCAAGAATAGGCCTAGGGAGGATCAAAGTGACCTAATTGATCATCCAATGAGATAAACACACCTATTGGATGCACAAGATTGGTTAAAAACCCTAATTGGACAAGAATATGCCTAGGGAGGACGAAAATGACCTAAATGTGAATCCAATGACACAAATGAACTTATTGGATGCACAAGATTGGTTAAAAACCTAATTGGACAAGAATAAGCCTAGGGAGAATGAAAATGACCTAAATGTTAATCCAATGACACAACTCAACTTATTGGATGCACTAGATTGGTTAAAAACCATAATTGGACAAGAATAAGCCTAGGGAGGACGAAAATGACCTAATTGCTCATCCAATGACACAAACACACCTATTGGATGCACAAGATTGGTTAAAAATCCTAGTTGGACAAGAACATGCCTAGGGAGGACGAAAATGACCTAATTGATCATCCAATGACTCTAATGAACTTATTGGATGCACAAGATTGGTTAAAAACCCTAATTGGACAAGAATAAGCCTATGGAGGACGAAAATGACCTAATTGATCATCCAATGACACAAACACACCTATTGGATGCACAAGATAGGTTAAAAACCCTAATTGGACAAGAATATGCCTAGGGAGGACGAAAATGACCTAATTGATCATCCAATGACACAAACACACCTATTGGATGCACAAGATTCGTTAAAAACCCTAATTGGACAAGAATATGCATTGGGAAGACGAAGATGACCTAATTGATCATCCAATGACACAAACACACCTATTGGATGCACAAGATTGGTTAAAAACCCTAATTGGACAAGAATATGCCTAGGGAGGACGAAAATGACCTAATTGATCATCCAATGACACAAACACACCTATTGGATGCACAAGATTGGTTAAAAACCCTAATTGGACAAGAATAAGCCTAGTGAGGACGAAAATGACCTAATTGATCATCAAATGACACTAACACACCTATTGGAAGCACAAGAATGGTTAATAACCCTACTTGGACAAGAATATGCCTAGGGAGGACGAAAATGACCTAATTGATCATCCAATGACACAAATGAACATATTGGATGCACAAGATTTGTTAAAAACCCTAATTGGACAAGAATAAGTCTAGGGAGGACGAAAATGACCTAATTGATCATCCAATGACACAAACACACCTATTGGATGCACAAGATTGGTTAAAAACCCTAATTGGACAAGAATATGCCTAGGGAGGACGAAAATGACCTAATTGATCATCCAATGACACAAACACACCTATTGGATGCACAAGATTGGTTAAAAACCCTAATTGGACAAGAATAAGCCTAGGGAGGACAAAAATGACCTAATTGATCATCCAATGACACAAACACACCTATTGGATGCACAAGATTGGTTAAAAACCCTAATTGGACAAGAATATGCCTAGGGAGGACGAAAATGACCTAAATAATAATTCAATGACACAAACAAACTTATTGGATGCACAAGATTGCTTAAAAACCCTAATTGGACAAGAATAAGCCTAGGGAGGACGTAAATGACCTAATTGATCATCCAAAGACACAAACACACCTATTGGATGCACAAGATTGGTTAAAAACCCTAATTGGACAAGAATAAACCTAGGGAGGACGAAAATGACCTAATTGATCATCCAATGACACAAACACCCCTATTGGATGCACAAGATTGGTTAAAAACCCTAATTGGACAAGAATAAGCCTAGGGAGGACGAAAATGACCTAATTGATCATCCATTGACACAAACACACCTATTGGATGCACAAGATTGGTTAAAAACCCTAACTGGACAAGAATATGCCTAGGGAGGACGAAAATGACCTAATTGATCATCCAATGACACAAACACACCTATTGGATGCACAAGATTGGTTAAAAACCCTAGTTGGACAAGAACATGCCTAGGGAGGACGAAAATGACCTAATTGATCATCCAATGACACTAATGAACTTATTGGATGCACAAGATTGGTTAAAAACCCTAATTGGACTAGAATAAGCCTAGGGAGGACGAAAATGACCTAATTGATCATCCAATGACACTAATGAACTTATTGGATGCACAAGATTGGTTAAAAACCCTAATTGGACAAGAATAAGCCTAGGGAAGATAAAAATGACCTAATTGATCATCCAATGACACAAACACACCTATTGGATGCACAAGATTGGTTAAAAACCCTAACTGGACAAGAATATGCCTAGGGAGGACGAAAATGACCTAATTGATCATCCAATGACACAAACACACCTATTGGATGCACAAGATTGGTTAAAAACCCTAGTTGGACAAGAACATGCCTAGGGAGGACGAAAATGACCTAATTGATCATCCAATGACACTAATGAACTTATTGGATGCACAAGATTGGTTAAAAACCCTAATTGGACAAGAATAAGCCTAGGGAGGACGAAAATGACCTAATTGATCATCCAATGACACAAACACACCTATTGGATGCACAAGATTGGTTAAAAACCCTAATTGGACAAGAATATGCCTAGGGAGGACGAAAATGACCTAATTGATCATCCAATGACACAAACACACCTATTGGATGCACAAGATTGGTTAAAAACGCTAATTGGACAAGAATATGCCTAGGGAGGACGAAAATGACCTAAATATTAATATAATGAAACAAACAAAGTTATTGGATGCACAAGATTGGTTAAAAACCCTAATTGGACAAGAATAAACCTAGGGAGGACGAAGATGACCTAATTGATCATCCAATGACACAAACACACCTATTGAATGCACAAGATTGGTTAAAAACCCTAGTTGGACAAGAACATGCCTAGGGAGGACGAAAATGACCTAATTGATCATCCAATGACACAAACACACCTATTGGATGCACAAGATTGGTTAAAAACCCTAATTGGACAAGAACATGCCTAGGGAGGACGAAAATGACCTAATTGATCATCCAATGACACTAATGAACTTATTGGATGCACAAGATTGGTTAAAAACCCTAATTGGACAAGAAAAAGCCTAGGGAGGACGAAAATGACCTAATTGATCATCCAATGACACAAACACACCTATTGGATGCATAAGATTGGTTAAAAACCCTAATTGGACAAGAATATGCCTAGGGAGGACGAAAATGACCTAATTGATCATCCAATGACACAAACACACCTATTGGATGCACAAGATTGGTTAAAAATCCTAATTGGACAACAATATGCCTAGGGAGGACGAATATGACCTAAATGTTAAACCAATAACACAAATGAACTTATTGGATGCACAAGATTGGTTAAAAACCATAATTGGACAAGAATAAGCCTAGGGGGAACGAAAATGACCTAAATGTTAATCCAATGACACAAATCAACTTATTGGATGCACAAGATTGGTTAAAAACCCTAATTGGACAAGAATAAGCTTAGGGAGGACGAAAATGACCTAATTGATCATCCAATGACACAAATGAACTTATTGGATGCCCAAGAATGGTTAAAAACCCTAATTGGACAAGAATAAGCCTAGGGAGGATCAAAGTGACCTAATTGATCATCCAATGAGATAAACACACCTATTGGATGCACAAGATTGGTTAAAAACCCTAATTGGACAAGAATATGCCTAGGGAGGACGAAAATGACCTAATTGATCATCCAATGACACAAACACACCTATTGGATGCACAAGATTGGTTAAAAACCCTAATTGGACAAGAATATGCCTAGGGAGGATCAAAGTGACCTAATTGATCATCCAATGAGATAAACACACCTATTGGATGCACAAGATTGGTTAAAAACCCTAATTGGACAAGAATATGCCTAGGGAGGACGAAAATGACCTAAATGTGAATCCAATGACACAAATGAACTTATTGGATGCACAAGATTGGTTAAAAACCTAATTGGACATGAATGAGCCTAGGGAGAATGAAAATGACCTAAATGTTAATCCAATGACACAACTCAACTTATTGGATGCACAAGATTGGTTAAAAACCCTAATTGGACAAGAATAAGCCTAGGGAGGACGAAAATGACCTAATTGATCATCCAATGACACAAACACACCTATTGGATGCACAAGATTGGTTAAAAACCCTAATTGGACAAGAATAAGACTAGGGAGGACGAAAATGACCTAATTGATCATCCATTGGCACACACACACCTATTAGATGCACAAGATTGGTTAAAAACCCTAATTGGACAAGAATATGCCTAGGGAGGACGAAAATGACCTAATTGGTCATCCAATGACACAAACACACCTATTGGATGCAAAAGATTGGTTAAAACCCCTAATTGGACAAGAATATGCCTGGGGAGGACGAAAATTACCTAATTGGTCATCCAATGACACAAACACACCTATTGGATGCAAAAGATTGGTTAAAACCCCTAATTGGACAAGAATAAGCCTAGGGAGGATGAAAATAACCTAATTGATCATCCAATGACACAAACACACCTATTGGATGCACAAGATTAGTTAAAAACCCTAATTGGACAAGAATATGCCTAGGGAGGACGAAAATGACCTAAATGTTAATCCAATGACACAAATGAACTTATTTGATGCACAAGATTGGTTAAAAACCCTAATTGGACAAAAATAAGCCTAGGGAGGACGAAAATGACCTAATTGATCATCCAATGACACAAACACACCTATTAGATGCACAAGATTGGTTAAAAACCCTAATTGGACAAGAATAAGCCTAGGGAGGACGAAAATGACCTAAATGTTAATCCAATGACACAACTTAACTTATTGGATGCACAAGATTTGTTAAAAACCCTAATTGGACAAGAATATGCCTAGGGAGGACGAAAATGACCTAATTGATCATCCAATGACACAAACACACCTATTGGATGCACAAGATTGGTTAAAAACCCTAATTGGACATGAATATGCCTAGGGAGGACGAATATGACCTAATTGATCACCCAATGACACAAACACACCTATTGGATGCACAAGATTGGTTAAAAACCCTAATTGGACAAGAATAAGCCTAGGGAGGACGAAAATGACCTAATTGACCATCCAATGACACAAACACACCTATTGGATGCACAAGATTGGTTTAAAACGCTAGTTGGACTAGAATATGCCTAGGGAGGACGAAAATGACCTAATTGATCATCCAATGACACAAATGAACTTATTGGATGCACAAGATTGGTTAAAAACCCTAATTGGACAAGAATAAGCCTAGGGAGGACGAAAATGACCTAAATGTGAATCCAATGACACAAATGAACTTATTGGATGCACAAGATTGGTTAAAAACCTAATTGGACAAGAATAAGCCTAGGGAGAATGAAAATGACCTAAATGTTAATCCAATGACACAACTCAACTTATTGGATGCACAAGATTGGTTAAAAACCCTAATTGGACCAGAATAAGCGTAGGGAGGACGAAAATGACCTAATTGATCATCCAATGATACAAACACACCTATTGGATGCACAAGATTGGTTAAAAACCCTAATTGGACAAGAATAAGCCTAGGGAGGACGAAAATGACCTAATTGATCATCCAATGACACAAACACACCTATTGGATGCACAAGATTGGTTAAAAACCCTAATTGGACAAGAATATGCCTAGGGAGGACGAAAATGACCTAATTGATCATCCAATGACACAAACACACCTATTGAATTCACAAGATTGGTTAAAAACCCTAATTGGACAAGAATATGCCTAGGGAGGACGAAAATGACCTAATTTGATCATCCAATGACACAAACACACCTATTGGATGCACAAGATTGGTTAAAAACCTTAATTGGACAAGAATAAGCCTAGGGAGGATCAAAGTGACCTAATTGATCATCCAATGAGATAAACACACCTATTGGATGCACAAGATTGGTTAAAAACCCTAATTGGACAAGAATATGCCTAGGGAGGACGAAAATGACCTAAATGTGAATCCAATGACACAAATGAACTTATTGGATGCACAAGATTGGTTAAAAACCTAATTGAACAAGAATAAGCCTAGGGAGAATGAAAATGACCTAAATGTTAATCCAATGACACAACTCAACTTATTGGATGCACAAGATTGGTTAAAAACCCTAATTGGACAAGAATAAGCCTAGGGAGGACGAAAATGACCTAATTGATCATCCAATGACACAAACACACCTATTGGATGCACAAGATTGGTTAAAAACCCTAATTGGACAAGAATATGCCTAGGGAGGACGAAAATGACCTAATTGATCATCCAATGACACAAACACACCTATTGGATGCACAAGATTGGTTAAAAACCATAATTGTACAAGAATAAGCCTAGGGAGGACGAAAATGACCTAATTGATCATCCAATGACACAAACACACCTATTGGATGCACAAGATTGGTTAAAAACCCTAATTGGACAAGAATATGCCTAGGGAGGACGAAAATGACCTAAATAATCATCCAATGACACAAACACTCCTATTGGATGCACAAGATTGGTTAAAAACCCTAATTGGACAAGAATAAGCCTAGGGAGGACGAAAATGACCTAATTGATCATCCAATGACACAAACACACCTATTGGATGCACAAGATTGGTTAAAAACCCTAATTGGACAAGAATAAGCCTAGGGAGGCAAAAATGACCTAATTGATCATCCAATGACACAAACACACTTATTGGATGCACAAGATTGGTTAAAAACCCTAATTGAACAAGAATATGCCTAGGGAGGACGAAAATGACCTAAATGTTAATCCAATGAAACAAATGAACTTATTGGATGCACAAGATTGGTTAAAAACCCTAATTGGACAAGAATAAGCCTATGGAGGACGAAAATGACCTAATTGATCATCCAATGACACAAACACACCTATTGGATGCACAAGATTGGTTAAAAACCCTAATTGGACAAGAATATGCCTAGGGAGGACGAAAATGACCTAATTGATCATCCAATGACACAAACACACCTATTGGATGCACAAGATTGGTTAAAAACCCTAGTTGGACAAGAATATGCCTAGGGAGGACGAAAATGACCTAATTGATCATCCAATGACACAAATGAACTTATTGGATGCGCAAGATTTGTTAAAAACCCTAATTGGACAAGAATAAGCCTAGTGAGGACGAAAATGACCTAATTGATCATGCAATGACACAAACACACCTATTGGAAGCACAAGATTGGTTAAAAACCCTAGTTGGACAAGAATATGCCTAGGGAGGACGAAAATGACCTAATTGATCATCCAATGACACAAATGAACTTATTGGATGCACAAGATTGGTTAAAAACCCTAATTGGACAAGAATAAGCCTATAAAGGACGAAAATGACCTAATTGATCATCCAATGACACAAACACACCTATTGGATGCACAAGATTGGTTAAAAACCCTAATTGGACAAGAATATGCCTAGGGAGGACGAAAATGACCTAATTGATCATCCAATGACACAAACACACCTATTGGATGCACAAGATTGGTTAAAAACCCTAATTGGACAAGAATATGCCTAGGGAGGACGAAAATGACCCAATTGATCATCCAATGACACAAATGAACTTATTGGATGCACAAGATTAGTTAAAAACCCTAATTGGACAAGAATATGCCTAGGGAGGACGAAAATAACCTAATTGATCATCCAATGACACAAACACACCTATTGGATGCACAAGATTGGTTAAAAACCCTAATTGGACAAGAATATGCCTAGGGAGGACGAAAATGACCTAAATGTTAATCCAATGACACAAATGAACATATTGGATGCACAAGATTGGTTAAAAACCCTAATTGGACAAGAATAAGCCTAGGGAGGATCAAAGTGACCTAATTGATCATCCAATGAGATAAACACACCTATTGGATGCACAAGATTGGTTAAAAACCCTAATTGGACAAGAATATGCCTAGGGAGGACGAAAATGACCTAAATGTGAATCCAATGACACAAACACACGTATTGGATGCACAAGATTGGTTAAAAACCCTAATTGGACAAGAATATGCCTAGGGAGTACGAAAATGACCTAAATGTTAATCCAATGATACAAATGAACTTATTGGATGCACAAGATTGGTTAAAAACCCTAATTGGACAAGAATAAGCCTAGGGAGGATCAAAGTGACCTAATTGATCATCCAATGAGATAAACACACCTATTGGATGCACAAGATTGGTTAAAAACCCTAATTGGACAAGAATATGCCTAGGGAGGACGAAAATGACCTAAATGTGAATCCAATGACACAAATGAACTTATTGGATGCACAAGATTGGTTAAAAACCTAATTGGACAAGAATAAGCCTAGGGAGAATGAAAATGACCTAAATGTTAATCCAATGACACAACTCAACTTATTGGATGAACAAGATTGGTTAAAAACCCTAATTGGACAAGAATAAGCCTAGGGAGGACAAAAATGACCTAATTGATCATCCAATGACACAAACACACCTATTGGATGCACAAGATTGGTTAAAAACCCTAATTGGACAAGAATATGCCTAGGGAGGACGAAAATGACTAAATGTTAATCCAATGACACAAATGAACCTATTGGATGCACAAGATTGGTTAAAAACCCTAATTGGACAAGAATAAGCCTAGGGAGGACAAAAATGACCTAATTGATCATCCAATGACACAAACACACCTATTGGATGCACAAGATTGGTTAAAAACCCTAATTGGACAAGAATATGCCTAGGGAGTACGAAAATGACCTAAATGTTAATCCAATGATACAAATGAACTTATTGGATGCACAAGATTGGTTAAAAACCCTAATTGGACAAGAATAAGGCTAGGGAGGATCAAAGTGACCTAATTGATCATCCAATGAGATAAACACACCTATTGGATGCACAAGATTGGTTAAAAACCCTAATTGGACAAGAATATGCCTAGGGAGGACGAAAATGATCTAAATGTGAATCCAATGACACAAATGAACTTATTGGATGCAAAAGATTGGTTAAAAACCTAATTGGACAAGAATAAGCCTAGGGAGAATGAAAATGACCTAAATTTTAATCCAATGACACAACTCAACTTATTGGATGCACAAGATTGGTTAAAAACCCTAATTGGACAAGAATAAGCCTAGCGAGGACGAAAATGACCTAATTGATCATCCAATGACACAAACACACCTATTGGATGCACAAGAATGGTGAAAAACCCTAATTGGACAAGAATATGCCAAGGGAGGACGAAAATGACATAATTGATCATCCAATGACACAAACACACCTATTGAATGCACAAGACTGGTTAAAAACCCTAATTGGACAAGAATATGCCTAGGGAGGACCAAAATGACCTAAATATTAATTCAATGACACAAACAAACTTATTGGATGCACAAGATTGGTTAAAAACCCTAATTGGACAAGAATAAGCCTATGGAGGACGAAAATGACCTAATTGATCATCCAATGACACAAACACACCTATTGGATGCACAAGATTGGTTAAAAACCCTAATTGGACAAGAATATGCCTAGGGAGGACAAAAATGACCTAACTTTATCATCCAATGACACAAACACACCTATTGGATGCACAAGATTGGTTAAAAACCCTAATTGGACAAGAATATGCCTAGGGAGTACGAAAATGACCTAAATGTAAATCCAATGATACAAATGAACTTATTGGATGCACAAGATTGGTTAAAAACCCTAATTCGACAAGAATAAGCCTAGGGAGGATCAAAGTGACCTAATTGATCATCCAATGAGATAAACACACCTATTCGATGCACAAGATTGGTTAAAAACCCTAATTGGACAAGAATATGCCTAGGGAAGAGGAAAATGACCTAAATGTGAATCCAATGACACAAATGAACTTATTGGATGCACAAGATTGGTTAAAAACCTAATTGGACAAGAATAAGCCTAGGGAGAATGAAAATGACCTAAATGTTAATCCAATGACACAACTCAACTTATTGGATGCACAAGAATGGTTAAAAACCCTAATTGGACAAGAATAAGCTTAGGGAGGACAAAAATGACCTAATTGATCATCCAATGACACAAACACACCTATTGGATGCACAAGATTGGTTAAAAACCCTAATTGGACATGAATATGCCTAGGGAGGACGAAAATGAACTAAATGTTAATCCAATGACACAAATGAACTTATTGGATGTACAAGATTGGTTAAAAACCCTAATTGGACAAGAATAAGCCTAGGGAGGACGAAAATGACCTAATTGATCATCCAATGACACAAACACACCTATTGGATGCACAAGATTGGTTAAAAACCCTAATTGGACAAGAATATGCCTAGGGAGTACGAAAATGACCTAAATGTTAATCCAATGACACAAACACACCTATTGGATGCACAAGATTGGTTAAAAACCCTAATTGGACAAGAATATGCCTAGGGAGGACAAAAATGACCTAAATTGATCATCCAATGACACAAACACACCTATTGGATGCACAAGATTGGTTAAAACCCTAATTGGACAAGAATATGCCTAGGGAGGACGAAAATGACCTAAATGTTAATCCAATGATACAAATGAACTTATTGGATGCACAACATTGGTTAAAAACCTAATTGGACAAGAATAAGCCTAGGGAGAATGAAAATGACCTAAATGTTAATCCAATGACACAACTCAACTTATTGGATGCACAAGATTGGTGAAAAACCCTAATTTGACAAGAATAAGCCTATGGAGGACGAAAATGACCTAATTGTTCATCCAATGACACAAACACACCTATTGGATGCACAAGAAAGGTTAAAAACCCTAATTGGACAAGAATAGGCATAGGGAGGATCAAAGTGACCTAATTGATCATCCAATGAGATAAACACACCTATTGGATGCACAAGATTGGTTAAAAACCCTAATTGGACAAGAATATGCCTAGGGAGGACGAAAATGACCTAAATGTGAATCCAATGACACAAATGAACTTATTGGATGCACAAGATTGGTTAAAAACCTAATTGGACAAGAATAAGCCTAGGGAGAATGAAAATGACCTAAATGTTAATCCAATGACACAACTCAACTTATTGGATGCACAAGATTGGTTAAAAACCCTAATTGGACAAGAATGAGGCTAGGGAGGACGAAAATGACCTAATTGATCATCCAATGACACAAACACACCTATTGGATGCACAAGATTGGTTAAAAACCCTAGTTGGACAAGAACATGCCTAGGGAGGACGAAAATGACCTAATTGATCATCCAATGACACTAATGAACTTATTGGATGCACAAGATTGGTTAAAAACCCTAATTGGACAAGAAAAAGCATAGGGAGGACGAAAATGACCTAATTGATCATCCAATGACACAAACACACCTATTGGATGCACAAGATTGGTTAAAAACCCTAATTGGACAAGAATATGCCTAGGGAGGACGAAAATGACCTAATTGATCATCCAATGACACAAACAAACCTATTGGATGCACAAGATTGGTTAAAAACCCTAATTGGACAACAATATGCCTAGGGAGGACGAATATGACCTAAATGTTAAACCAATAACACAAATGAACTTATTGGATGCACAAGATTGGTTAAAAACCCTAATTGGACAAGAATAAGCCTAGGGGGAACGAAAATGACCTAAATGTTAATCCAATGACACAAATCAACTTATTGGATGCACAAGATTGGTTAAAAACCCTAATTGGACAAGAATAAGCTTAGGGAGGACGAAAATTACCTAATTGATCATCCAATGACACAAATGAACTTATTAGATGCACAAGATTGGTTAAAAACCCTAATTGGACAAGAATAAGCCTAGGGAGGATCAAAGTGACCTAATTGATCATCCAATGAGATAAACACACCTATTGGATGCACAAGATTGGTTAAAAACCCTAATTGGACAAGAATATGCCTAGGGAGGACGAAAATGACCTAAATGTGAATCCAATGACAAAAATGAACTTATTGGATGCACAAGATTGGTTAAAAACCTAATTGGACAAGAATAAGCCTAGGGAGAATGAAAATGACCTAAATGTTAATCCAATGACACAACTCATCTTATTGGATGCACAAGATTGGTTAAAAACCCTAATTGGACAAGAATAAGCCTAGGGAGGATGAAAATGACCTAATTGATCATCCAATGACACAAACACACCTATTGGATGCACAAGATTGGTTAAAAACCCTAATTGGACAATAATAAGCCTAGGGAGAACGAAAATGACCTAAATGTTAATCCAATGACACAACTCAACTTATTGGATGCACAAGATTGGTTAAAAACCCTAATTCGACAAGAATAAGCCTAGGGAGGACGAAAATAACCTAACTGATCATCCAATGACACAAACACACCTATTGGATGCACAAGATTGGTCTAAAACTCTAATTGGACAAGAATAAGCATAGGGAGAACGAAAATGACCTAATTGATCATCCAATGACACAAACACACCTATTGGATGCACAAGATTGGTTAAAAACCCTAATTGGACAAGAATATGCCTAGGGAGGACGAAAATGACCTAATTGATCATCCAATGACACAAACACACCTATTGGATGCACAAGATTGGTTAAAAACCCTAATTGGACAAGAATATGCCTAGGGAGGACGAAAATGACCTAATTGATCATCCAATGACACAAACACACCTATTGGATGCACAAGATTGGTTAAAAACCCTAATTGGACAAGAATAAGCCCAGGGAGGACGTAAATGACCTAATTGATCATCCAATGACACAAACACACCTATTGGATGCACAAGATTGGTTAAAAACCCTAATTGGACAAGAATATGCCTAGGGAGGACGAAAATGACCTAAATATTAATTCAATGACACAAACAAACTGATCGGATGCACAAGATTGGTTAAAAACCCTAATTGGACAAGAATAAGCCTAGGGACGACGAAAATGACCCTATTGATCATCCAATGACACAAACACACCTATTAGATGCACAAGATTGGTTAAAAACCCTAATTGGACAAGAATAAGCCTAGGGAGGACGAAAATGACCTAATTGATCATCCAATGACACAAACACACCTATTGGATGCACAAGATTGGTTAAAAACCCTAATTGGACAAGAATAAGCCTAGGGAGGACGAAAATGACCTAAATGTTAATCCAATGACCCAACTCAACTTATTGGATGCACAAGATTGGTTAAAAACCCTAATTGGACAAGAATAAGCATAGGGAGGACGAAAATGACCTAATTGATCATCCAATGACACAAACACACCTATTGGATGCACAAGATTGGTTAAAAACCCTAATTGGACAAGAATAAGCCTAGGGAGGAAGAAAATGGCCTAAATGTGAATCCAATGACACAACTCAACTTATTGGATGCACAAGATTTGTTAAAAACCCTAATTGGACAAGAATAAGCCTAGGGAGGAAGAAAATGGCCTAAATGTGAATCCAATGACACAACTCAACTTATTGGATGCACAAGATTTGTTAAAAACCCTAATTGGACAAGAATATGCCTAGGGAGGACGAAAATGACCTAAATATTAATTCAATGACACAAATGAACTTATTGGATGCACAAGATTGGTGAAAAACCCTAATTGGACAAGAATAAGCATAGGGAGGACGAAAATGACCTAATTGATCATCCAATGACACAAACACACCTATTGGATGCACAAGATTGGTTAAAAACCCTAATTGGACAAGAATATGCCTAGGGAGGACGAAAATGACCTAATTGATCATCCAATGACACAAACACACCTATTGGATGCACAAGATTGATTAAAAACCCTAATTGGACAAGAATATGCCTAGGGAGATTGAAAATGACCTAAATTGATCATCCAATGACACAAACACACCTATTGGATGCACAAGATTGGTTAAAAACCCTAATTGGACAAGAATATGCCTAGGGAGAACGAAAATGACCTAAATGTTAATCCAATGACACAAATGAACTTATTGGATGCACAATATTGGTTAAAAACCCTAATTGCACAAGAATAAGCCTAGGGAGGATCAAAGTGACCTAATTGATCATCCAATGACACAAACACAACTATTGGATGCACAAGATTGGTTAAAAACCCTAATTGGACAAGAATATGCCTAGGGAGGACGAAAATGACCTAATTGATAATCCAATGACACAAACACACCTATTGGATGCACAACATTGGTTAAAAACCCTAATTGGACAAGAATAAGCCTAGGGAGGACGAAAATGACCTAATTGATCATCCAATGACACAAACACACCTATTGGATGCACAAGATTGGTTAAAAACCCTAATTGGACAAGAATATGCCTAGGGAGGACAAAAATGACCTAAATTGATCATCCAATGACACAAACACACCTATTGGATGCACAAGATTGGTTAAAAACCCTAATTGGACAAGAATATGCCTAGGGAGAACGAAAATGACCTTAATGTTAATCCAATGACACAAATGAACTTATTGGATGCACAATATTGGTTAAAAACCCTAATTGGACAAGAGTAAGCCTAGGGAGGATCAAAGTGACCTAATTGATCATCCAATGAGATAAACACACCTATTGGATGCACAAGATTGGTTAAAAACCCTAATTGGACAAGAATATGCCTAGGGAGGACGAAAATGACCTAAATGAGAATCCAATGACACAAATGAACTTATTGGATGCACAAGATTGGTTAAAAACCTAATTGGACAAGAATAAGCCTAGGGAGAATGAAAATGACCTAAATGTTAATCCAATGACACAACTCAACTTATTGGATGCACAAGATTGGTGAAAAACCCTAATTTGACAAGAATAAGCCTATGGAGGACGAAAATGACCTAATTGTTCATCCAATGACACAAACACACCTATTGGATGCACAAGAAAGGTTAAAAACCCTAATTGGACAAGAATAGGCATAGGGAGGATCAAAGTGACCTAATTGATCATCCAATGAGATAAACACACCTATTGGATGCACAAGATTGGTTAAAAACCCTAATTGGACAAGAATATGCCTAGGGAGGACGAAAATGACCTAAATGTGAATCCAATGACACAAATGAACTTATTGGATGCACAAGATTGGTTAAAAACCTAATTGGACAAGAATAAGCCTAGGGAGAATGAAAATGACCTAAATGTTAATCCAATGACACAACTCAACTTATTGGATGCACAAGATTGGTGAAAAACCCTAATTGGACAAGAATAAGCCTAGCGAGGACGAAAATGACCTAATTGATCATCCAATGACACAAACACACCTATTGGATGCAAAAGATTGGTTAAAAACCCTAATTGGACAAGAATATGCCTAGGGAGGACGAAAATGACCTAAATATTAATTCAATGACACAAACAAAGTTATTGGATGCACAAGATTGGTTAAAAACCCTAATTGGACAAGAATAACCCTAGGGAGGACGAAACTGACCTAATTGATCATCCAATGACACAAACACACCTATTGGATGCACAAGATTGGTTAAAAACCCTAATTGGACAAGAATATGCCTAGGGAGTACGAAAATGACCTAAATATTAATTCAATGACACAAACAAAGTTATTGGATGCACAAGATTCGTTAAAAACCCTAATTGGACAAGAATAAGCCTAGGGAGGACGAAAATGACCTAATTGTTCATCCAAAGACACAAACACACCTATTGGATGCACAAGATTGGTTAAAAACCCTATTTGGACAAGAACATGCCTAGGGAGGACGAAAATGACTTAATTGATCATCCAATGACACTAATGAACTTATTGGATGCCCAAGATTGGTTAAAAACCCAAATTTGACAAGAATAAGCCTATGGAGGACGAAAATGACCTAATTGTTCATCCAATGACACAAACACACCTATTGGATGCACAAGAAAGGTTAAAAACCCTAATTGGACAAGAATATGCCTAGGGAGGACGAAAATGACCTAACTGATTATCCAATGACACAAACACACCTATTGGATGCACAAGATAGGTTAAAACCCTAATTGGACAAGAATATGCCTAGGGAGGACGAAAATGACCTAATTGATCATCCAATGACACAAACACACCTATTGGATACACAAGATTGGTTAAAAACCCTAATTGGACAAGAATATGCTTAGGGAGGACGAATATGACCTAAATGTTATTCCAATAACACAAATGAACTTATTGGATGCACAAGATTGGTTAAAAACCCTAATTGGACAAGAAAAAGCCTAGGGAGAACGAAAATGACCTAAATGTTAATCCAATGACACAACTCAACTTATTGGATGCACAAGATTGGTTAAAAACCCTAATTGGACAAGAATAAGCCTAGGGAGGACGAAAATGACCTAATTGATCATCCAATGACACAAACACACCTATTGGATGCACAAGATTGGTTAAAAACCCTAGTTGGACAAGAATATGCCTAGGGAGGACGAAAATGACCTAATTGATCATCCAATAACACAAATGAACTTATTGGATGCACAAGAATGGTTAAAAACCCTAATTGGACAAGAATAAGCCTAGGGAGGACGAAAATGACCTAATTGATCATCCAATGACACAAACACACCAATTGGATGCACAAGATTGGTTAAAAACCCTAATTGGACAAGAATAAGCCTAGGGAGGACGAAAATGACCTAAATGTTAATCCAATGACACAACTCTACTTATTGGATGCACAAGATTGGTTAGAAACCCTAATTGGACAAGAATAAGCCTAGGGAGGACGAAAATGACCTAATTGATCATCCAATGACACAAACACACCTATTGGATGCACAAGATTGGTTAAAAACCCTAATTGGACAAGAATAAGCCTAGGGAGGACGAAAATGACCTAATTGATCATCCAATGACACAAACACACCTATTGGATGCACAAGATTGGTTAAAAACCCTAGTTGGACAAGAACATGCCTAGGGAGGACGAAAATGACCTAATAGATCATCCATTGACACTAATGAACTTATTGGATGCACAAGATTGGTTAAAAACCCTAGTTGGACAAGAATAAGCCTAGGGAGGACAAAAATGACCTAATTGATCATCCAATGACACAAACACACCTATTGGATGCACAAGATTGGTTAAAAACCCTAATTGGACAAGAATATGCTTAGGGAGGACGAAAATGACCTAATTGATCATCCAATGACACAAACACACCTATTGGATGCACAAGATTGGTTAAAAACCCTAATTGGACAAGAATATGCTTAGGGAGGACAAAAATGACCTAACTGATCATCCAATGACACAAACACACCTATTGGATGCACAAGATTGGTTAAAAACACTAATTGGACAAGAATATTCCTAGGGAGGACGAATATGACCTAAATGTTAATCCAATAACACAAATGAACTTATTGGATGCACAAAATTGGTTAAAAACCCTAATTGGACAAGAATATGCCTAGGGAGGACGGATATGACCTAAATGTTAATCCAATGACACAAATGAACTTATTGGATGCACAAGATTGGTTAAAAACCCTAATTGGACAAGAATAAGCCTAGGGAGGACGAAAATGACCTAATTGATCATCCAATGACACAAACACACCTATTGGATGCACAAGATTGGTTAAAAACCCTAATTGGACAAGAATATGCCTAGGGAGGACGAAAATGACCTAAATATTAATTCAATGACACAAACAAAGTTATTGGATGCACAAGATTGATTAAAAACCCTAATTTGACAAGAATAAGTCTAGGTAGGACGAAAATGACCTAATTGATCATCCAATGACACAAACACACCTATTGGATGCACAAGATTGGTTAAAAACCCTAATTGGACATGAATAAGCCTAGGGACGACGAAAACGACCTAATTGATCATCCATTGACACAAACACACCTATTGGATGAACAAGATTGGTTAAAAACCCTAATTGGACAAGAATAAGCCTAGGGAGGACGAAAATGACCTAATTGATCATCCAATGACACAAACACACCTATTGGATGCACAAGATTGGTTAAAAACCCTAATTGGACAAGAATATGCCTAGGGAGGACGAAAATGACCTAAATATTAATTCAATGACACAAACAAAGTTATTGGATGCACAAGATTGGTTAAAAACCCTAATTGGACAAGAATAAGCCTAGGGAGGACGAAAATGACCTAATTGATCATCCAATGACACAAACACACCTATTGGATGCACAAGATTGGTTAAAAACCCTAATTGGACAAGAATATGCCTAGGGAGGACGAAAATGACCTAAATATTAATTCAATGACACAAACAAAGTTATTGGATGCACAAGATTGGTGAAAAACCCTAATTGGACAAGAATAAGCCTAGGGGGAACGAAAATGACCTAATTGATCATCCAATGACACAAACACACCTATTGGATGCACAAGATTGGTTAAAAACCCTAATTGGACAAGAATATGCCTAGGGAGGACGAAAATGACCTAAATATTAATTCAATGACACAAACAAAGTTATTGGATGCACAAGATTGGTTAAAAACCCTAATTGGACAAGAATAAGCCTAGGGAGGACGAAAATGACCTAATTGATCATCCAATGACACAAACACACCTATTGGATGCACAAGATTGGTTAAAAACCCTAATTGGACAAGAATATGCCTAGGGAGGACGAAAATGACCTAAATATTAATTCAATGACACAAACCAAGTTATTGGATGCACAAGATTGGTTAAAAACCCTAATTGGACAAGAATAAGTCTAGGGAGCACGAAAATGACCTAATTGATCATCCAATAACACAAATGAACTTATTGGATGCACAAGATTGGTTAAAAACCCTAATTGGACAAGAATAAGCCTAGTGAGGATGAAAATGACCTAATGGATCATCCAATGACACAAACACACCTATTGGAAGCACAAGATTGGTTAAAAACCCTAGTTGGACAAGAATTTGCCTAGGGAGGACGAAAAAGACCTAATTGATCATCCAATGACACAAATGAACTTATTGGATGCCCAAGATTGGTTAAAAACCCTAATTGGACAAGAATAAGCCTAGGGAGGACGAAAATGACCTAATTGATCATCCAATGACACAAACACACCTATTGGATGCACAAGATTGGTTAAAAACCCTAATTGGACAAGAATATGCCTAGGGAGGACGAAAATCACCTAAATGTTAATCCAATGACACAAATGAACTTATTGGATGCACAAGATTGGTTAAAAACCCAAATTGGACAAGAATAAGCCTTGGGGGGACGAAAATGTCCTAATTGATCATCCAATGACACAAACACACCTATTGGATGCACAAGACTGATTAATAACCCTAATTGGACAAGAATATGCCTAGGGAGGACGAAAATGACCTAAATATTAATTCAATGACATAAACAAAATTATTGGATGCACAAGATTGGTTAAAAACCCTAATTGGACAAGAATAAGACTAGGGAGGACGAAAATGACCTAATTGATCATCCAATGATACAAACACACCTATTGGAAGCACAAGATTGGTTAAAAACCCTAATTGGACAAAAATATGCCTAGGGAGGACGAAAATGACCTAAATGTTAATCCAACGACACAAATGAACTTATTGGATGCACAAGATTGGTTAAAAACCCTAATTGGACAAGAATAAGCCTAGGGAGGACGAAAATGACCTAATTGATCATCCAATGACACAAACACACCTATTGGATGCACAAGATTGGTTAAAAACCCTAATTGGAAAAGAATATGCCTAGGGAGGAGGAAAATGACCTAAATATTAATTCAATGACACAAACAAAGTTATTGGATGCACAAGATTGGTTAAAAACTGTAATTGGACAAGAATAAGCCTAGGGAGGACGATAATGACCTAATTGATCATCCAATGACACAAACACACCTATTGGATGCACAAGATTCGTTAAAAACCCTAATTGGACAAGAATATGTCTAGGGAGGACGAAAATGACCTAAATATTAATTCAATGACACAAACAAACTTATTGGATGCACAAGATTGGTTAAAAACCCTAATTGGACAAGAATAAGCCTAGGGAGGACGAAAATGACCTAATTGATCATCCAATGACACAAACACACCTATTGGATGCACAAGATTGGTTAAAAACCCTAGTTGGACAAGAACATGCCTAGGGAGGACGAAAATGACCTAATTGATCATCCAAGGATACTAATGAACTTATTGGATGCACAAGATTGGTTAAAAACCCTAATTGGACAAGAGTAAGCATAGGGAGGACGAAAATGACCTAATTGATCATCCAATGACACAAACACACCTCTTGGATGCACAAGATTGGTTAAAAACCCTAACTGGACAAGAATATGCCTAGGGAGGACGAAAATGACCTAATTGATCATCCAATGACACAAACACACCTATTGGATGCACAAGATTGGTTAAAAACCCTAATTGGACAAGAATATGCCTAGGGAGGACGAATATGACCTAAATGTTAATCCAATAACACAAATGAACTTATTGGATGCATAAGATTGGTTAAAAACCCTAATTGGACAAGAATAAGCCTAGGGAGAACGAAAATGACCTAAATGTTAATCCAATGACACAACTCAACTTATTGGATGCACAAGATTGGTTAAAAACCCTAATTGGACAAGAATAAGCCTAGGGAGGACGAAAATGACCTAATTGATCATCCAATGACACAAACACACCTATTGGATGCACAAGATTGGTTAAAAACCTTAGTTGGACAAGAATAAGCCTAGGGATGACGAAAATGACCAAATTGATCATCCATTGCCACAAACACACCTATTGGATGAACAAGATTGGTTAAAAACCCTAATTCGACAAGAATATGCCTAGGGAGGACGAAAATGACCTAAATTGATTATCCAATGACACAAACACACCTATTGGATGCATAAGATTGGTTAAAAACCCTAATTGGACAAGAATATACCTAGGGAGGACGAAAATGACCTAAATGTTAATCCAATGACACAAATGAACTTATTGGATGCACAAGATTGGTTAAAAACCCTAATTGGACAAGAATAAGCCTAGGGAGAACGAAAATGACCTAAATGTTAATCCAATGACATAACTCAACTTATTGGATGCACAAGATTGGTTAAAAACCCTAATTGGACAAGAATAAGCCTAGGGAGGACGAAAATGACCTAATTGATCATCCAATGACACAAACACACCTATTGGATGCACAAGATTGGTTAAAAACCCTAATTGGACAAGAATATGCCTAGGGAGGACGAAAATGACCTAATTGATCATCCAATGACACAAACACACCTATTAAATGCACAAGATTGGTTAAAAACCCTAATTGGACAAGAATATGCCTAGGGAGGACGAATATGACCTAAATGTTAATCCAATAACACAAATGAACTTATTGGATGCACAAGATTGGTTAAAAACCCTAATTGGACAAGAATAAGCCTAGGGAGAACGAAAATGACCTAAATGTTAATCCAATGACACAACTCAACTTATTGGATGCACAAGATTGGTTAAAAACCGTAATTGGACAAGAATAAGCCTAGGGAGGACGAAAATGACCTAATTGATCATCCAATGACACAAACACACCTATTGGAGGCACAAGATTGGTTAAAAACCCTAGTTGGTCAAGAATAAGCCTATGGAGGACGAAAATGACCTAATTGATCATACAATGACACCAATGAACTTATTGGATGCACAAGATTGGTTAAAAACCCTAATTGGACAAGAATAAGCCTAGGGAGGACGAAAATGACCTAATTGATCATCCAATGACACAAACACACCTATTGGATGCACAAGATTGGTTAAAAACCCTAATTGGACAAGAATATGCCTAGGGAGGACGAAAATGACCTAAATATTAATTCAATGACACAAACAAAGTTTTTGGATGCACAAGATTGGTTAAAAACCCTAATTGGACAAGAAAAAGCCTAGGGAGGACGAAAATGACCTAATTGGTCATCCAATGACACAAACACACCTATTGGATGCACAAGATTCTTTAAAAACCCTAATTGGACAAGAATAAGCCTAGGGAGGACGAAAATGACCTAATTGATCATTCAATGACACAAACACACCTATTGGATGCACAAGATTGGTTAAAAACCCTAGTTGGACAAGAACATGCCTAGGGAGGACGAAAATGACCTAATTGATCATCCAATGACACAAACACACCTATTGGATGCACAAGATTGGTTAAAAACCCTAATTGGACAAGAATATGCCTAGGGAGGACGAAAATGACCTAATTTGTCATCCAATGACACAAACACACCTATTGGATGCACAAGATTGGTTAAAAACCCTAATTGGACAAGAATATGCCTAGGGAGGACGAAAATGACCTAATTGATCATCCAATGACACAAACACACCTATTGGATACACAAGATTGGTTAAAAACCCTAATTGGACAAGAATAAGCGTAGGGAGAACGAAAATGACCTAAATGTTAATCCAATGACACAACTCAACTTATTGGATGCACAAGATTGGTTAAAAACCCTAATTGGACAAGAATAAGCCTAGGGAGGACGAAAATGACCTAATTGATCATCCAATGACACAAACACACCTATTGGATGCACAAGATTGGTTAAAAACCCTAATTGGACAAGAATATGCCTAGGGAGGTCGAAAATGACCTAATTGATAATCCAATGACACAAACACACCTATTGGATGCACAAGATTGGTTAAAAACCCTAATTGGACAAGAATAAGCCTAGGGAGGATGAAAATGACCTAATTGATCATCCAATGACACAAACACACCTATTGGATGCACAAGATTGGTTAAAAACCCTAATTGGACAAGAATATGCCTAGGGAGGATGAAAATGACCTAAATATTAATTCAATCACACAAATAAAGTTATTGGATGCATAAGATTGGTTAAAAACCCTAATTGGACAAGAATAAACTTAGGGAGGACGAAAATGACCTAATTGATCATCCAATGACACAAACACACCTATTGGATGCACAAGATTGGTTAAAAACCCTATTTGGACAAGAATTAGCCTAGGGAGGACGAAAATGACCTAATTGATAATCCAATGACACAAACACACCTATTGGATGCACAAGATTGGTTTAAAACCCTAGTTGGACAAGAATATGCGTAGGGAGGACGAAAATGACTTAATTGATCATCCAATGACACAAATGAACTTATTGGATGCACAAGATTGGTTAAAAACCCTAATTGGACAAGAATAAGCCTAGGGAGGATCAAAGTGACCTAATTGATCATCCAATGAGATAAACACACCTATTGGATGCACAAGATTGGTTAAAAACCCTAATTGGACAAGAATATGCCTAGGGAGGACGAAAATGACCTAAATGTGAATCCAATGACACAAATAAACTTATTGGATGCACAAGATTGATTAAAAACCTAATTGGACAAGAATAAGCCTAGGGAGAATGAAAATGACCTAAATGTTAATCCAATGACACAACTCAACTTATTGGATGCACAAGATTGGTTAAAAACCCTAATTGGACAAGAATAAGCCTAGGGAGGACGAAAATGACCTAATTGATCATCCAATGACACAAACACACCTATTGGATGCACAAGATTGGTTAAAAACCCTAATTGGACAAAAATATGCCTAGGGAGGACGAAAATGACCTAATTGATCATCCAATGACACAAACACACCTATTGAATTCACAAGATTGGTTAAAAACCCTAATTGGACAAGAATATGCCTAGGGAGGACGAAAATGACCTAATTGATCATCCAATGACACAAACACACCTATTGGATGCACAAGATTGGTTAAAAACCCTAATTGGACAAGAATATGCCTAGGGAAGAAGAATATGACCTAAATGTTAATCCAGTAACACAAATGAACTTATTGGATGCACAAGATTGGTTAAAAACCCTAATTGGACAAGAATAAGCCTAGGGAGAACGAAAATGACCTAAATGTTAATCCAATGACACAACTCAACTTATTGGAAGCACAAGATTGGTTAAAAACCCTAATTGGACAAGAATAAGCCTAGGGAGGACGAAAATAACCTAATTGATCATCCAATGACACAAACACACCTATTGGATGCACAAGATTGGTTAAAAACCCTAATTGGACAAGAATATGCCTAGGGAGGAAGAAAATGACCTAAATATTAATGCAATGACACAAACAAAGTTATTGGATGCACAAGATTGGTTAAAAACCCTAATTGGACAAGAATAAGCCTAGGGAGGACGAAAATGACCTAATTGATCATCCAATGACACAAACACACCTATTGGATGCACAAGATTGGTTAAAAACCCTAATTGGACAAGAATATGCCTAGGGAGGACGAAAATGACCTAAATATTAATTCAATGACACAAACAAAGTTATTGGATGCACAAGATTGGTTAAAAACCCTAATGTGACAAGAATAAGCCTAGGGAGGACGAAAATGACCTAATTGATCATCCAATGACACAAACACACGTATTGGATGCACAAGATTGGTTAAAAACCCTAATTGGACAAGAATATGCCTAGGGAGGACGAAAATGACCTAATTGATCATCCAATGACACAAACACACCTATTGGATGCACAAGATTGGTTAAAAACCCTAATTGGACAAGAATATGCCTAGGGAGGACGAAAATGAACTAAATATTAATTTAATGACACAAACAAACTTATTGGATGCACAAGATTGGTTAAAAACCCTAATTGGACAAGAATATGCCTAGGGAGGACGAAAATGACCTAAATATTAATTTAATGACACAAACAAACTTATTGGATGCACAAGATTGGTTAAAAACCCTAATTGGACAAGAATAAGCCTAGGGAGGACGAAAATGACCTAATTGATCATCCAATGACACAAACACACCTATTGGATGCACAAGATTGGTTAAAAAACCTTGTTGGACAACAAAATGCCTAGGGAGGACGAAAATGACCTAATTGATCATCCAATGACAAAAACACACCTATTGGATGGACAAGATTGGTTAAAAACCCTAACTGGAAAAGAATATGCCTAGGGAGGACGAAAATGACCTAATTGATCATCCAATGACACAAACACACCTATTGGATGCACAAGATTGGTTAAAAACCCTAATTGGACAAGAATATGCCTAGGGAGGACGAATATGACCTAAATGTTAATCCACTAACACAAATGAACTTATTGGATGCACAAGATAGGTTAAAAACCCTAATTGGACAAGAATAAGCCTAGGGAGAACGAAAATGACCTAAATGTTAATCCAATGACACAAATGAACTTATTGGATGCACAAGATTGGTTAAAAACCCTAATTGGACAAGAATAAGCCTAGGAAGGACGAAAATAACCTAATTGATCATCCAATGACACAAAAACACCTATTGGATTCACAAGATTGGTTAAAAACCCTAATTGGACAAGAATATGCCTAGGGAGGACGAAAATGACCTAAATATTAATTCAATAACACAAACAAAGTTATTGGATGCACAAGATTGGTTAAAAACCCTAATTGGACAAGAATAAGCCGAGGGAGGACGAAAATGACCTAATTGATCATCCAATGACACAAACACACCTATTGGATGCACAAGATTGGTTAAAAACCCTAATTGGACAAGAATATGCCTAGGGAGGACGAAAATGACCTAAATATTAATTCAATGACACAAACAAACTTATTGGATGCAAAAGATTGGTTAAAAACCTTAATTGGACAAGAATACGCCTATGGAGGACGAAAATGACCTAATTGATCATCCAATGACACAAACACACCTATTGGATGCACAACATTGGTTAAAAACCCTAATTGGACAAGAACAAGCCTAGGGAGAACGAAAATGACCTAAATGTTAATCCAATGACACAACTCAACTTATTGGATGCACAAGATTGGTTAAAAACCCTAATTGGACAAGAATAAGCCTAGGGAGGACGAAAATGACCTAATTGATCATCCAATGACACAAACACACCTATTGGATGCACAAGATTGGTTAAAAACCCTAGTTGGACAAGAACATGCCTAGGGAGGACGAAAATGACCTAATTGATCATCCAATGACACTAATGAACCTATTGGATGCACAAGATTGGTTAAAAACCCTAATTGGACAAGAATAAGCCTAGGGAGGACAAAAATGACCTAATTGATCATCCAATGACACAAACACACCTATTGGATGCACAAGATTGGTTAAAAACCCTAATTGGACAAGAATAAGCCTAGGGAGGACGAAAATGACCTAATTGATCATCCAATGACACAAACACACCTATTGGATGCACAAGATTGGTTAAAAACCCTAATTGGACAAGAATAAGCCTACGGAGGACGAAAATGACCTAAATGTTAATCGAATGACACAACTCAACTTATTGGATGCACAAGATTGGTTAAAAACCCTAATTGGACAAGAATAAGCCTAGGGAGGACGAAAATGACCTAATTGATCATCCAATGACACAAACACACCTATTGGATGCACAAGATTGGTTAAAAACCCTAATTGGACAAGAATAAGCCTAGGGAGGACGAAAATGACCTAATTGTTCATCCAATGACACAAACACACCTATTGGATGCCCAAGATTGGTTAAAAACCGTATTTGGACAAGAACATGCCTAGGGAGGACGAAAATGACTTAATTGATCATCCAATGACACTGATGAACTTATTGGATGCACAAGATTCGTTAAAAACCCTAATTGGACAAGAATAAGCCTATGGAGGACGAAAATGACCTAATTGATCATCCAATGACACAAACACACCTATTGGATGCACAAGAAAGGTTAAAAACCCTAATTGGACAAGAATATGCCTAGGGAGGACGAAAATGACCTAATTGATCATCCAATGACACAAACACACCTATTGGATGCACAAGATAGGTTAAAAACCCTAATTGGACAAGAATATGCCTAGGGAGGACGAAAATGACCTAATTGATCATCCAATGACACAAACACACCTATTGGATGCACAACATTGGTTAAAAACCCTAATTGGACAAGAATATGCTTAGGGAGGACGAATATGACCTAAATGTTATTCCAATAACACAAATGAACTTATTGGATGCACAAGATTGGTTAAAAACCCTAATTGGACAAGAAAAAGCCTAGGGAGAACGAAAATGACCTAAATGTTAATCCAATGACACAACTCAACTTATTGGATGAACAAGATTGGTTAAAAACCCTAATTGGACAAGAATAAGCCTAGGGAGGACAAAAATGACCTAATTGATCATCCAATGACACAAACACACCTATTGGATGCACAAGATTGGTTAAAAACCCTAATTGGACAAGAATATGCCTAGGGAGGACGAAAATGACTAAATGTTAATCCAATGACAAAAATGAACCTATTGGATGCACAAGATTGGTTAAAAACCCTAATTGGACAAGAATAAGCCTAGGGAGGACAAAAATGACCTAATTGATCATCCAATGACACAAACACACCTATTGGATGCACAAGATTGGTTAAAAACCCTAATTGGACAAGAATATGCCTAAGGAGTACGAAAATGACCTAAATGTTAATCCAATGATACAAATGAACTTATTGGATGCACAAGATTGGTTAAAAACCCTAATTGGACAAGAATAAGGCTAGGGAGGATCAAAGTGACCTAATTGATCATCCAATGAGATAAACACACCTATCGGATGCACAAGATTGGTTAAAAACCCTAATTGGACAAGAATATGCCTAGGGAGGACGAAAATGATCTAAATGTGAATCCAATGACACAAATGAACTTATTGGATGCACAAGATTGGTTAAAAACCTAATTGGACAAGAATAAGCCTAGGGAGAATGAAAATGACCTAAATGTTAATCCAATGACACAACTCAACTTATTGGATGCACAAGATTGGTTAAAAACCCTAATTGGACAAGAATAAGCCTAGCGAGGACGAAAATGACCTAATTGATCATCCAATGACACAAACACACCTATTGGATGCACAAGATTGGTGAAAAACCCTAATTGGACAAGAATATGCCAAGGGAGGACGAAAATGACATAATTGATCATCCAATGACACAAACACACCTATTGAATGCACAAGATTGGTTAAAAACCCTAATTGGACAAGAATATGCCTAGGGAGGACCAAAATGACCTAAATATTAATTCAATGACACAAACAAACTTATTGGATGCACAAGATTGGTTAAAAACCCTAATTGGACAAGAATAAGCCTATGGAGGACGAAAATGACCTAATTGATCATCC
>JBBPBR010000926.1:66310-95118 GCA_037974775.1 Cicer pinnatifidum | reverse complement strand
AGGATCAAAGTGACCTAATTGATCATCCAATGAGATAAACACACCTATTCGATGCACAAGATTGGTTAAAAACCCTAATTGGACAAGAATATGCCTAGGGAGGAGGAAAATGACCTAAATGTGAATCCAATGACACAAATGAACTTATTGGATGCACAAGATTGGTTAAAAACCTAATTGGACAAGAATAAGCCTAGGGAGAATGAAAATGACCTAAATGTTAATCCAATGACACAACTCAACTTATTGGATGCACAAGATTGGTTAAAAACCCTAATTGGACAAGAATAAGCCTAGCGAGGACGAAAATGACCTAATTGATCATCCAATGACACAAACACGCCTATTGGATGCACAAGATTGGTTAAAAACCCTAATTGGAGAAGAATATGCTTAGGGAGGACGAAAATGACCTAATATATAATCCAATGACACAAACACACCTATTGAATGCACAAGATTGGTTAAAAACCCTAATTGGACAAGAATATGCCTAGGGAGGACGAAAATGACCTAATTGATAATCCAATGACACAAACAAACTTATTGGATGCACAAGATTGGTTAAAAACCCTAATTGGACAAGAATAAGCCTAGGGAGGACGAAAATGACCTAATTTATCATCCAATGACACAAACACAGCTATTGGATGCACAAGATTAGTTAAAAACCCTAATTGGACAAGAATATGCCTAGGGAGGACGAAAATGACCCAAATATTAATTCAATGACACAAACAAACTTATTGGATGCACAAGATTGGTTAAAAACCCTAATTGGACAAGAATAAGCCTAGGGAGGACGAAAATGACCTAATTGATCATCCAATGACACAAACACACCTATTGGATGCACAAGATTGGTTAAAAACCCTAGTTGGACAAGAACATGCCTAGGGAGGACGAAAATGACCTAATTGATCATCCAATGACACAAATGAACTTATTGGATGCACAAGATTGGTTAAAAACCCTAATTGGACAAGAATAAGCCTAGGGTGGACGAAAATTACCTAATTGATCATCCAATGACACAAACACACCTATTGGATGCACAAGATTGGTTAAAAACCCTAACTGGACAAGAATATGCCTAGGGAGGACGAAAATGACCTAATTGATCATCCAATGACACAAATTAACTTATTGGATGCACAAGATTGGTTAAAAACCCTAATTGGACAAGAATAAGCCTAGGGAGGACGAAAATGACCTAATTGATCATCCAATGACACAAACACACCTATTGGATGCACAAGATTGGTTAAAAACCCTAATTGGACATGAATAAGCTTAAGGAGGACGAAAATGACCTAATTGATCATCCAATGACACAAACACACCTATTGGATGCACAAGATTAGTTAACAACCCTAATTGGACAAGAATATGCCTAGGGAGGACGAAAATGACCTAAATGTTAATCCAATGACACAAATGAACTTTATTGGATGCACAAGATTGGTTAAAAACCCTAATTGGACAAGAATAACCCTAGGGAGGACGAAAATGACCTAATTGATCATCCAATGACATAAACACACATATTGGATGCACAAGATTGGTTAAAAACCCTAATTGGACAAGAATAAGCCTAGGGAGGACGAAAATGACCTAAATGTTAATCCAATGACACAATTGAACTTATTGGATGCACAAGATTGGTTAAAAACCCTAATTGGACAAGAATAAGCCTTGGGAGGACAAAAATGACCTAATTGATCATCCAATGACACAAACACACCTATTGGATGCACAAGATTGGTTAAAAACCCTAATTGGACAAGAATATGCCTAGGGAGGACGAAAATGTCCTAAATATTAATTCAATGACACAAACAAACTTATTGGATGCACAAGATTGGTTAAAAACCCTAATTGGACAAGAATAAGCCTAGGGAGGACGAAAATGACCTAATTGATCATCCAATGACACAAACACACCTATTGGATGCACAAGATTGGTTAAAAACCCTAGTTGGACAAGAACATGCCTAGGGAGGACGAAAATGACCTAATTGATCATCCAATGGCACTAATGAACTTATTGGATGCACAAGATTGGTTAAAAACCATAATTGAACAAGAATAAGCCTAGGGAGGACGAAAATGACCTAATTGATCATCCAATGACACAAACACACCTATTGGATGCACAAGATTGGTTAAAAACCCTAATTGGACAAGAATAAGCCTAGGGAGGACAAAAATGACCTAATTGAGCATCCAATGACATAAACACACCTATTGGATGCACAAGATTGGTTAAAAACCCTAATTGGACAAGAATAAGCCTAGGGAGGACGAAAATGACCTAATTGATCATCCAATGACACAAACACACCTATTGGATGCACAAGATTGGTTAAAAACCCTAATTGGACAAGAATATGCCTAGGGAGGACGAAAATGACCTAAATATTAATTCAATGACACAATCAAAGTTATTGGATGCACAAGATTGGTTAAAAACTCTAATTGGACAAGAATAAGCCTAGGGAGTACGATAATGACCTAATTGATCATCCAATGACACAAACACACCTATTGGATGCACAAGATTGGTTAAAAACCCTAATTGGACAAGAATAAGCCTAGGGAGGACAAAAATGACCTAATTGATCATCCAATGACACAAACACACCTATTGGATGCACAAGATTGGTTAAAAACCCTAATTGGACAAGAATAAGCCTAGGGAGGACGAAAATGACCTAATTGATCATCCAATGACACAAACACACCTATTGGATGCACAAGATTGGTTAAAAACCCTAGTTGGACAAGAATATGCCTAGGGATGACATATATGACCTAAATGTTAATCCAATGACACAAATGAACTTATTGGATGCACAAGATTGGTTAAAAACCCTAATTGGACAAGAATAAGCCTAGGGAGGACGAAAATGACCTAATTGATCATCCAATGACACAAACAATCCTATTGGATGCACAAGATTGGTTAAAAACCCTAATTGGACAAGAATATGCCTAGGGAGGACGAAAATGACCTAAATGTTAATCCAATGACACAAATGAACTTATTGGATGCACAAGATTGGTTAAAAACCCTAATTGGACAAGAATAAGCCTAGGGAGGACGAAAATGACCTAAATGTTAATCCAATGACACAACTCAACTTATTGGATGCACAAGATTGGTTAAAAACCCTAATTGGACAAGAACAAGCCTAGGGAGGACGAAAATGACCTAAATGTTAATCCAATGACACAACTCAACTTATTGGATGCACAAGATTGGTTAAAAACCCTAATTGGACAAGAATAAGCCTAGGGAGGACGAAAATAACCTAATTGATCAGCCAATGACACAAACACACCTATTGGATACACAAGATTGGTTAAAAACCCTAATTGGACAAGAATAAGCCTAGGGAGGACGAAAATGACCTAATTGATCATCCAATGACAAAAACACACCAATTGGATGCACAAGATTCGTTAAAAACCCTAATTGGACTAGAATATGCCTAGGGAGGACGAAAATGACCTAATTGATCATCCAATGACACAAACACACCTATTGGATGCACAAGATTGGTTAAAAACCCTAATTGGACCAGAATATGCCTAGGGAGGACGAAAATGACCTAAATGTTAATCCAATGACACAACTCAACTTATTGCATGCACAAGATTGGTTAAAAACCCAAATTTGACAAGAACATGCCTAGGAGGACGAAAATGACCTAATTAATCATCCAATGACACAAATGAACTTATTGGATGCACAAGATTGGTTAAAAACCCTAATTGGACAAGAATATGCCTAGGGAGGACGAAAATGACCTAATTGATCATCCAATGACACAAACACACCTATTGGATGCACAAGATTGGTTAAAAACCCTAATTGGACAAGAATATGCCTAGGGAGGACGAAAATGACCTAAATATTAATTCAATGACACAAACAAACTTATCGGATGCACAAGATTGGTTAAAAACCCTAATTGGACAAGAATAAGCCTAGGGAGGACAAAAATAACCTAATCGATCATCCAAACACACAAACACACCTATTGGATGCCCAAGATTGGTCTAAAACTCTAATTGGACAAGAATATGCCTAGGGAGGACGAAAATGACCTAAATGTTAATCCAATGACACAAATGAACTTATTGGATGCACAAGATTGGTTAAAAACCCTAATTGGACAAGAATATGCCTAGGGAGGACGAAAATGACCTAATTGATCATCCAATGACACAAACACACCTATTGGATGCACAAGATTGGTTAAAAACCCTAATTGGACAAGAATATGCCTAGGGAGGACGAAAATGACCTAAATATTAATTCAATGAAACACACAAACTTATTGGATGCACAAGATTGGTTAAAAACCCTAATTGGACAAGAATAAGCCTAGGGAGGACGAAAATGACCTAATTGATCATCCAATGACACAAACACACCTATTGGATGCAAAAGATTGGTTAAAAACCCTAATTGGACAAGAATAAGCCTAGGGAGAACGAAAATGACCTAAATGTTAATCCAATGACACAACTCAACTTATTGGATGCACAAGATTGGTTAAAAACCCTAATTGGACAAGAATAAGCCTAGCGAGGACGAAAATGACCTAATTGATCATCCAATGACACAAACACACCTATTGGATGCACAAGATTGGTTAAAAACCCTAATTGGACAAGAATATGCCAAGGGAGGACGAAAATGACATAATTGATCATCCAATGACACAAACACACCTATTGAATGCACAAGATTGGTTAAAAACCCTAATTGGACAAGAATATGCCTAGGGAGGACCAAAATGACCTAAATATTAATTCAATGACACAAACAAACTTATTGGATGCACAAGATTGGTTAAAAACCCTAATTGGACAAGAATAAGCCTATGGAGGACGAAAATGACCTAATTGATCATCCGATGACACAAACACACCTATTGGATGCACAAGATTGGTTAAAAACCCTAATTGGACAAGAATATGCCTAGGGAGGACAAAAATGACCTAAATTGATCATCCAATGACACAAACACACCTATTGGATGCCTAAGATTGGTTAAAAACCCTAATTGGACAAGAATATGCCTAGGGAGTACGAAAATGACCTAAATGTTAATCCAATGATACAAATGAACTTATTGGATGCACAAGATAGGTTAAAAACCCTAATTGGACAAGAATAAGCCTAGGAAGGATCAAAGTGACCTAATTGATCATCCAATGAGATAAACACACCTATTCGATGCACAAGATTGGTTAAAAACCCTAATTGGACAAGAATATGCCTAGGGAGGAGGAAAATGACCTAAATGTGAATCCAATGACACAAATGAACTTATTGGATGCACAAGATTGGTTAAAAACCTAATTGGACAAGAATAAGCCTAGGGAGAATGAAAATGACCTAAATGTTAATCCAATGACACAACTCAACTTATTGGATGCACAAGAATGGTTAAAAACCCTAATTGGACAAGAATAAGCTTAGGGAGGACAAAAATGACCTAATTGATCATCCAATGACACAAACACACCTATTGGATGCACAAGATTGGTTAAAAACCCTAATTGGACATGAATATGCCTAGGGAGGACGAAAATGAACTAAATGTTAATCCAATGACACAAATGAACTTATTGGATGTACAAGATTGGTTAAAAACCCTAATTGGACAAGAATAAGCCTAGGGAGGACGAAAATGACCTAATTGATCATCCAATGACACAAACACACCTATTGGATGCACAAGATTGGTTAAAAACCCTAGTTGGACAAGAACATGCCTAGGGAGGACAAAAATGACCTAATTGATCATCCAATGACACAAACACACCTATTGGATGCACAAGATTGGTTAAAAACCCTAATTGGACAAGAATATGCCTAGGGAGGACAAAAATGACCTAAATTGATCATCCAATGACACAAACACACCTATTGGATGCACAAGATTGGTTAAAAACCCTAATTGGACAAGAATATGCCTAGGGAGGACGAAAATGACCTAAATGTTAATCCAATGATACAAATGAACTTATTGGATGCACAAGATTGGTTAAAAACCCTAATTGGACAAGAATAGGCCTAGGGAGGATCAAAGTGACCTAATTGATCATTCAATGAGATAAACACACCTATTGGATGCACAAGATTGGTTAAAAACCCTAATTGGACAAGAATATGCCTAGGGAGGACGAAAATGACCTAAATGTGAATCCAATGACACAAATGAACTTATTGGATGCACAAGATTGGTTAAAAACCTAATTGGACAAGAATAAGCCTAGGGAGAATGAAAATGACCTAAATGTTAATCCAATGACACAACTCAACTTATTGGATGCACAAGATTGGTGAAAAACCCTAATTGGACAAGAATAAGCCTAGCGAGGACGAAAATGACCTAATTGATCATCCAATGACACAAACACACCTATTGGATGCCAAAGATTGGTTAAAAACCCTAATTAGACAAGAATATGCCTAGGGAGGACGAAAATGACCTAAATATTAATTCGATGACACAAACAAAGTTATTGGATGCACAAGATTGGTTAAAAACCCTAATTGGACAAGAATAACCCTAGGGAGGACGAAAATGACCTAATTGATCATCCAATGACACAAACACACCTATTGGATGCACAAGATTGGTTAAAAACCCTAATTGGACAAGAATATGCCTAGGGAGGACGAAAATGACCTAAATATTAATTCAATGACACAAACAAAGTTATTGGATGCACAAGATTCGTTAAAAACCCTAAATGGACAAGAATAAGCCTAGGGAGGACGAAAATGTCCTAATTGTTCATCCAATGACACAAACACACCTATTGGATGCACAAGATTGGTTAAAAACCCTATTTGGACAAGAACATGCCTAGGGAGGACGAAAATGACTTAATTGATCATCCAATGACACTAATGAACTTATTGGATGCCCAAGATTGGTTAAAAACCCTAATTGGACAAGAATAAGCCTATGGAGGACGAAAATGACCTAATTGTTCATCCAATGACACAAACACACCTATTGGATGCACAAGAAAGGTTAAAAACCCTAATTGGACAAGAATATGCCTAGGGAGGACGAAAATGACCTAATTGATTATCCAATGACACAAACACACCTATTGGATGCACAAGATAGGTTAAAAACCCTAATTGGACAAGAATATGCCTAGAGAGGACGAAAATGACCTAATTGATCATCCAATGACACAAACACACCTATTGGATACACAAGATTGGTTAAAAACCATAATTGGACAAGAATATGCTTAGGGAGGACGAATATGACCTCAATGTTATTCCAATAACACAAATGAACTTATTGGATGCACAAGATTGGTTAAAAACCCTAATTGGACAAGAAAAAGCCTAGGGAGAACGAAAATGACCTAAATGTTAATCCAATGACACAACTCAACTTATTGGATGAACAAGATTGGTTAAAAACCCTAATTGGACAAGAATAAGCCTAGGGAGGACAAAAATGACCTAATTGATCATCCAATGACACAAACAAACTTATCGGATGCGCAAGATTGGTTAAAAACCCTAATTGGACAAGAATAAGCCTAGGGAGGACGAAAATAACCTAATTGATCACCCAATGACACAAACACACCTATTGGATGCACAAGATTGGTTAATAACCATAATTGGACAAGAATAAGCCTAGGGAGGACGAAAATTACCTAATTGATCATCCAATGACACAAACACACCTATTGGATGCACAAGATTGGTTAAAAACCCTAGTTGGACAAGAATATGCCTAGGGAGGACGAAAATGACCTAATTGATCATCCAATAACACAAATAAACTTATTGGATGCACAAGATTGGTTAAAAACCCTAATTGGACAAGAATAAGCCTAGGGAGGACGAAAATGACCTAATTGATCATCCAATGACACAAACACACCTATTGGATGCACAAGATTGGTTAAAAACCCTAATTGGACAAGAATATGCCTAGGGAGGACAAAAATGACCTAAATTGATCATCCAATGACACAAACACACCTATTGGATGCACAAGATTGGTTAAAAACCCTAATTGGACAAGAATATGCCTATGGAGGACAAAAATGAACTAAATTGATCATCCAATGACACAAACTCACCTATTGGATGCACAAGATTGGTTAAAAACCCTAATTGGACAAGAATATGCCTAGGGAGGACGAAAATGACCTAAATGTTAATCCAATGACACAAATGAACTTATTGGATGCACAAGATTGGTTAAAAACTCTAATTGGACAAGAATAAGCCTAGGGAGGATCAATGTGACCTAATTGATCATCCAATGACACAAATGAACTTATTGGATGCACAAGATTTGTTAAAAACCCTAATTTGACAAAGTTATTGGATGCACAAGATTGGTTAAAAACCCTAATTTGACAAGAATAAGTCAAGGGAGGACGAAAATGACCTAATTGATCATCCAATGACACAAACACACCTATTGGATGCACAAGATTGGTTAAAAACCCTAATTGGACAAGAATAAGCCTAGGGAGGACGAAAATGACCTAATTGATCATCCAATGACACAAACACACCTATTGGATGCACAAGATTGGTTAAAAACCCTAATTGGTCAAGAATAAGCCTAGGGAGGACGAAAATAACCTAATTGATCATCCAATGACACAAATGAACTTATTGGCTGCACAAGATTTGTTAAAAACCCTAATTGGACAAGAATATGCCTAGGGAGGACGAAAATGACCTAATTGATCATCCAATGACACAAACACACCTATTGGATGCACAAGATTGGTTAAAAACCCTATTTGGACAAGAATAAGCCAAGGGAGGACGAAAATGACCTAATTGATCATCCAATGACACAAACACACCTATTGGATGCACAAGATTGATTAAAAACCCTAATTTGACAAGAATAAGTCTAGGTAGGATGAAAATGACCTAATTGATCATCCAATGACACAAACACACCTATTGGATGCACAAGATTGGTTAAAAACCCTAATTGGACAAGGATAAGCCTAGGGAGGACGAAAATGACCTAATTGATCATCCAATGACACAAACACACCTATTGGATGCACAAGATTGATTAAAAACCTTAATTTGACAAGAATAAGTCTAGGTAGGATGAAAATGACCTAATTGATCATCCAATGACACAAACACACCTATTGGATGCACAAGATTGGTTAAAAACCCTAGTTGGACAAGAATATGCCTAGGGAGGACGAAAATGACCTAATTGATCATCCAATGACACAAATGAACTTATTGGATGCACAAGATTGGTTAAAAACCCTAATTGGATAAGAATAAGCATAGAAAGGACGAAAATGACCTAATTGATCATCCAATGACACAAACACACCTATTGGATGCACAAGATTGGTTAAAAACCCTAATTGGATAAGAATATGCCTAGGGAGGACGAAAATGACCTAATTGATCATCCAATGACACAAACACACCTATTGGATGCACAAGATTGGTTAAAAAGCTTAATTGGACAAGAATAAGCCTAGGGAGGACGAAAATGACCTAATTGATCATCCAATGACACAAACACACCTATTGGATGCACAAGATTGGTTAAAAACCCTAATTGGACAAGAATAAGCCTAGGGAGGACGAAAATGACCTAATTGATCATCCAATGACACAAACACACCTATTGGATGCACAAGATTGGTTAAAAACCCTAGTTGGACAAGAATATGCCTAGGGAGGACGAAAATGACCTAATTGATCATCCAATGACACAAATGAACTTATTGGATGCACAATATTGGTTAAAAACCGTAGTTGGACAAGAATATGCCTAGGGAGGACGAAAATGACCTAATTGATCATCCAATGACACAAATGAACTTATTGGATGCACAAGATTTGTTAAAAACCCTAATTGGACAAGAATAAGCCTAGGGAGGACGAAAATGACCTAATTGATCATCCAATGACACAAACACACCTATTGGATGCACAAGATTGGTTAAAAACCCTAGTTGGACAGGAATATGCCTAGGGAGGACGAAAATGACCTAATTGATCATCCAATGACACAAACACACCTATTGGATGCACAAGATTGGTTAAAAACCCTAATTGGACAAGAATATGCCTAGGGAGGACGAAAATGACCTAAATACTAATCCAATGACACAAACAAACTTATCGGATGCACAAGATTGGTTAAAAACCCTAATTGGACAAGAATAAGCCTAGGGAGGACGAAAATGACCTAATTGATCATCCAATGACACAAACACACCTATTGAATGCACAAGATTGGTTAAAAACCCTAATTGGACAAGAATATGCCTAGGGAGGACCAAAATGACCTAAATATTAATTCAATGACACAAACAAACTTATTGGATGCACAAGATTGGTTAAAAACCCTAATTGGACAAGAATAAGCCTATGGAGGACGAAAATGACGTAATTGATCATCCAATGACACAAACACACCTATTGGATGCACAAGATTGGTTAAAAACCCTAATTGGACAAGAATATGCCTAGGGAGGACGGATATGACCTAAATGTTAATCCAATGACACAAATGAACTTATTGGATGCACAAGATTGGTTAAAAACCCTAATTGGACAAGAATAAGCCTAGGGAGGATAAAAATGACCTAATTGATCATCCAATGACACTGATGAACTTATTGGATGCACAAGATTGGTTAAAAACCCTAATTGGACAAGAATAAGCCTAGGGAGGACGAAAATGACCTAATTGATCATCCAATGACACAAACACACCTATTGGATGCACAAGATTGGTTAAAAACCCTAATTGGACAAGAATAAGCCTAGGGAGGACGAAAATGACCTAATTGATCATCCAATGACACAAACACACCTATTGGATGCAAAAGATTGGTTAAAAACCCTAATTGGACAAGAATATGGCTAGGGAGGACGAAAATGACCTAATTGATCATCCAATGACACAAACATACCTATTGGATGCACAAGATCGGTTAAAAACCCTAATTGGACAAGAATAAGCCTAAGGGGGACGAAAATGACCTAATTGATCATCCAATGACACAAACACACCTATTGGATGCACAAGATTGGTTAAAAACCCTAATTGGACAAGAATATGCCTAGGGATGACGAAAATGACCTAATTGATCATCCAGTGATACAAATGAACTTATTGGATGCACAAGATTAGTTAAAAACCCTAATTGGACAAGAATAAGCCTAGGGAGGACGAAAATAACCAAATTGATCATCCAATGACACAAACACACCTATTGGATGCATAAAGATTGGTTAAAAACCCTAATTGGACTAGAATATGCCTAAGGAGGACGAAAATGACCTAAATGTTAATCCAATGACACAAATGAACTTATTGGATGCACAAGATTGGTTAAAAACCCTAATTGGGCAAGAATAAGCCTAGGGAGGACGAAAATGACCTAAATGTTAATCCAATGACACAACTCAACTTATTGGATGCACAAGATTGGTTAAAAACCATAATTGGGCAAGAATAAGCCTAGGGAGGACGAAAATGACCTAATTGATCATCCAATGACACAAACACACCTATTGGATGCACAAGATTGGTTAAAAACCCTAACTGGACAAGAATATGCCTAGGGAGGACGAAAATGACCTAATTGATCATCCAATGACACAAACACACCTATTGGATGCACAAGATTGGTTAAAAACCCTAATTTGACAAGAATATGCCTAGGGAGGACGAATATGACCTAAATGTTAGTCCAATAACTCAAATGAACTTATTGGATGCACAAGATTGGTTAAAAACCCTAATTGGATAAGAATAAGCCTTGGGAGAACGTAAATGACCTAAATGTTAATCCAATGACACAACTCAACTTATTGGATGCACAAGATTGGTTAAAAACCCTAATTGGACAAGAATAAGCCTAGGGAGGACGAAAATGACCTAATTGATCATCCAATGACACAAACACACCTATTGGATGCACAAGATTGGTTAAAAACCCTAGTTGGACAAGAATATGCCTAGGGAGGACGAAAATGACCTAATTGATCATCCAATGACACAAATGAACTTATTGGATGCACAAGATTGGTTAAAAACCCTAATTGGACAAGAATAAGCCTAGGGAGGACGAAAACGACCTAATTGATCATCCAATGACACAAACACACCTATTGGATGCACAAGATTGGTTAAAACCCTAATTGGACAAGAATATGCCTAGGGAGGACGAAAATGACCTAAATGTTAATCCAATGACACAAATGAACTTATTGGATGCACAAGATTGGTTAAAAACCCTAATTGGACAAGAATAAGCCTAGGGAGGACGAAAATGACCTAATTGATCATCCAATGACACAAACACACCTATTGGATGCACAAGATTGGTTAAAAACCCTAATTGGACAAGCATAAGCCTAGGGATGACGAAAATGACCTAATTGATCATCCAATGACACAAACACACCTATTGGATGCACAAGATTGGTTAAAAACCCTAATTGGACAAGAATAAGCCTAGCGAGGACGAAAATGACCTAATTGATCATCCAATGACACAAACACACCTATTGGATGCACAAGATTGGTTAAAAACCCTAGTTGGACAAGAATATGCCTAGGGAGGACGAAAATGACCTAAATTGATCATCCAATGACACAAAAACACCTATTGGATCCACAAGATTGGTTAAAAACCCTAATTGGACAAGAATATGCCTAGGGAGTACAAAAATGACCTAAATGTTAATCCAATGATACAAATGAACTTATTGGATGCACAAGATTGGTTAAAAACCCTAATTGGACAAGAATATTCCTAGCGAGTACGAAAATGACCTAAATGTTAATCCAATGATACAAATGAACTTATTGGATGCACAAGATTGGTTAAAAACCCTAATTGGACAAGAATAAGGCTAGGGAGGATCAAAGTGACCTAATTGATCATCCAATGAGATAAACACACCTATCGGATGCACAAGATTGGTTAAAAACCCTAATTGGACAAGAATATGCCTAGGGAGGACGAAAATGATCTAAATGTGAATCCAATGACACAAATGAACTTATTGGATGCACAAGATTGGTTAAAAACCTAATTGGACAAGAATAAGCCTAGGGAGAATGAAAATGACCTAAATGTTAATCCAATGACACAACTCAACTTATTGGATGCAAAAGATTGGTTAAAAACCCTAATTGGACAAGAATAAGCCTAGCGAGGACGAAAATGACCTAATTGATCATCCAATGACACAAACACACCTATTGGATGCACAAGATTGGTGAAAAACCCTAATTGGACAAGAATATGCCAAGGGAGGACGAAAATGACATAATTGATCATCCAATGACACAAACACACCTATTGAATGCACAAGATTGGTTAAAAACCCTAATTGGACAAGAATAAGCCTAGGGAGGACCAAAATGACCTAAATATTAATTCAATGACACAAACAAACTTATTGGATGCACAAGATTGGTTAAAAACCCTAATTGGACAAGAATAAGCCTATGGAGGACGAAAATGACCTAATTGATCATCCAATGACACAAACACACCTATTGGATGCACAAGATTGATTAAAAACCCTAATTGGACAAGAATATGCCTAGGGAGGACAAAAATGACCTAAATTGATCATCCAATGACACAAACACACCTATTGGATGCACAAGATTGGTTAAAAAACCTAATTGGACAAGAATATGCCTAGGGAGTACGAAAATGACCTAAATGTTAATCCAATGATACAAATGAACTTATTGGATGCACAAGATTGGTTAAAAACCCTAATTGGACAAGAATAAGCCTAGGGAGGATCAAAGTGACCTAATTGATCATCCAATGAGATAAACACACCTATTCGATGCACAAGATTGGTTAAAAACCCTAATTGGACAAGAATATGCCTAGGGAGGAGGAAAATGACCTAAATGTGAATCCAATGACACAAATGAACTTATTGGATGCACAAGATTGGTTAAAAACCTAATTGGACAAGAATAAGCCTAGGGAGAATGAAAATGACCTAAATGTTAATCCAATGACACAACTCAACTTATTGGATGCACAAGAATGGTTAAAAACCCTAATTGGACAAGAATAAGCTTAGGGAGGACAAAAATGACCTAATTGATCATCCAATGACACAAACACACCTATTGGATGCACAAGATTGGTTAAAAACCCTAATTGGACTTGAATATGCCTAGGGAGGACGAAAATGAACTAAATGTTAATCCAATGACACAAATGAACTTATTGGATGTACAAGATTGGTTAAAAACCCTAATTGGACAAGAATAAGCCTAGGGAGGACGAAAATGACCTAATTGATCATCCAATGACACAAACACACCTATTGGATGCACAAGATTGGTTAAAAACCCTAGTTGGACAAAAACATGCCTAGGGAGGACGAAAATGACCTAATTGATCATCCAATGACACAAACACACCTATTGGATGCACAAGATTGGTTAAAAACCCTAATTGGACAAGAATATGCCTAGGGAGGACAAAAATGACCTAAATTGATCATCCAATGACACAAACACACCTATTGGATGCACAAGATTGGTTAAAAACCCTAATTGGACAAGAATATGCCTAGGGAGTACAAAAATGACCTAAATGTTAATCCAATGATACAAATGAACTTATTGGATGCACAAGATTGGTTAAAAACCCTAATTGGACAAGAATAAGCCTAGGGAGGATCAAAGTGACCTAATTGATCATCCAATGAGATAAACACACCTATTGGATGCACAAGATTGGTTAAAAACTCTTATTGGACAAGAATATGCCTAGGGAGGACGAAAATGACCTAAATGTGAATCCAATGACACAAACACACCTATTGGATGCACAAGATTGATTAAAAACCCTAATTGGACAAGAATATGCCTAGGGAGTACGAAAATGACCTAAATGTTAATCCAATGATACAAATGAACTTATTGGATGCACAAGATTGGTTAAAAACCCTAATTGGACAAGAATAAGCCTAGGGAGGATCAAAGTGACCTAATTGATCATCCAATGAGATAAACACACCTATTGGATGCACAAGATTGGTTAAAAACCCTAATTGGACAAGAATATGCCTAGGGAGGACGAAATGACCTAAATGTGAATCCAATGACACAAACACACCTATTGGATGCACAAGATTGGTTAAAAACCCTAATTGGACAAGAATATGCCTAGGGAGTACGAAAATGACCTAAATGTTAATCCAATGATACAAATGAACTTATTGGATGCACAAGATTGGTTAAAAACCCTAATTGGACAAGAATAAGCCTAGGGAGGATCAAAGTGACCTAATTGATCATCCAATGAGATAAACACACCTATTGGATGCACAAGATTGGTTAAAAACCCTAATTGGACAAGAATATGCCTAGGGAGGACGAAAATGACCTAAATGTGAATCCAATGACACAAATGAACTTATTGGATGCACAAGATTGGTTAAAAACCTAATTGGACAAGAATAAGCCTAGGGAGAATGAAAATGACCTAAATGTTAATCCAATGACACAACTCAACTTATTGGATGCACACGATTGGTTAAAAACCCTAATTGGACAAGAATAAGCCTAGGGAGGACGAAAATGACCTAATTGATCATCCAATGACACAAACACACCTATTGGATGCACAAGATTGGTTAAAAACCCTAATTGGACAAGAATATGCCTAGGGAGGACGAAAATGACCTAATTGATCATCCAATGACACAAACACACCTATTGAATTCACAAGATTGGTTAAAAACCCTAATTGGACAAGAATATGCCTAGGGAGGACCAAAATGACCTAAATATTAATTCAATGACACAAACAAACTTATTGGATGCACAAGATTGGTTAAAAACCCTAATTGGACAAGAATAAGCCTAGGGAGGATCAAAGTGACCTAATTGATCATCCAATGAGATAAACACACCTATTGGATGCACAAGATTGGTTAAAAACCCTAAATGGACAAGAATATGCCTAGGGAGGACGAAAATGACCTAAATGTGAATCCAATTACACAAATGAACTTATTGGATGCACAAGATTGGTTAAAAACCTAATTGGACAAGAATAAGCCAAGGGAGAATGAAAATGACCTAAATGTTAATCCAATGACACAACTCAACTTATTGGATGCACTAGATTGGTTAAAAACCATAATTGGACAAGAATAAGCCTAGGGAGGACGAAAATGACCTAATTGCTCATCCAATGACACAAACACACCTATTGGATGCACAAGATTGGTTAAAAATCCTAGTTGGACAAGAACATGCCTAGGGAGGACGAAAATGACCTAATTGATCATCCAATGACTCTAATGAACTTATTGGATGCACAAGATTGGTTAAAAACCCTAATTGGACAAGAATAAGCCTATGGAGGACGAAAATGACCTAATTGATCATCCAATGACACAAACACACCTATTGGATGCACAAGATAGGTTAAAAACCCTAATTGGACAAGAATATGCCTAGGGAGGACGAAAATGACCTAATTGATCATCCAATGACACAAACACACCTATTGGATGCACAAGATTGGTTAAAAACCCTAATTGGACAAAAATATGCCTAGGGAGAACGAATATGACCTAATTGATCACCCAATGACACAAACACACCTATTGGATGCACAAGATTGGTTAAAAACCCTAATTGGACAAGAATAAGCCTAGGGAGGACGAAAATGACTTAATTGATCATCCAATGACACAAACACACCTATTGGATGCACAAGATTAGTTAAAAACCCTAATTGGACAAGAATAAGCCTAGGGAGGACGAAAATAACCTAATTGATCATCCAATGACACAAACCCACCTATTGGATGCACAAGATTGGTTAAAAACCCTAATTGGACAAGAATAAGCCTAGGGAGGACGAAAATGACCTAATTGATCATCCAATGACACAAACACACCTATTGGATGCACAAGATTGGTTAAAAACCCTAATTGGACAAGAATAAGCCTAGGGAGGACGAAAATAACTTAATTGACCATCCAATGAAACAAACACACCTATTGGATGCACAAGATTGGTTAAAAACCCTAATTGGACAAGAATAAGCCTAGGGAGGACGAAAATGACCTAATTGATCATCCAATGACACAAACACACCTATTGGATGCACAAGATTGGTTAAAAACCCTAATTGGACAAGAATAAGCCTAGGGAGGACGAAAATGACCTAATTGATCATCCAATGACACAAACACACCTATTGGATGCACAAGATTGGTTAAAAACCCTAGTTGGACAAGAATATGCCTAGGGAGGACGAAAATGACCTAATTGATCAACCAATGACACAAATGAACTTATTGGATGCACAAGATTTGTTAAAAACCCTAATTGGACAAGAATAAGCCTAGGGAGGACGAAAATGACCTAATTGATCATCCAATGACACAAACACACCTATTGGATGCACAAGATTGGTTAAAAACCCTAATTGGACAAGAATATGCCTAGGGAGGACGAAAATGACCTAAATAATAATTCAATGACACAAACAAAGTTATTGGATGCACAAGATTGGTTAAAAACCCTAATTTGACAAGAATAAGTCAAGGGAGGACGAAAATGACCTAATCGATCATCCAATGACACAAACACATCTATAGGATGCACAAGATTGGTTAAAAACCCTAATTGGACAAGAATAAGCCTAGGGAGGACGAAAATGACCTAATTGATCATCCAATGACACAAACACACCTATTGGATGCACAAGATTGGTTAAATACCCTAATTGGATAAGAATATGCCTAGGGAGGACGAAAATGACCTAATTGATCATCCAATGACACAAACACACCTATTGGATGCACAAGATTGGTTAAAAACCCTTATTTGACAAGAATAAATCTAGGGAGGACGAAAATGACCTAATTGATCATCCAATGACACAAACACACCTATTGGATGCACAAGATTGGTTAAAAACCCTAATTGGACAAGAATAAGCCTAGGGAGGACGAAAATGACCTAATTGATCATCCAATGACACAAACACACCTATTGGATGCACAAGATTGGTTAAAAACCCTAATTGGATAAGAATATGCCTAGGGAGGACGAAAATGACCTAAATATTAATTCAATGACACAAACAAACTTATCGGATGCACAAGATTGGTTAAAAACCCTAATTTGACAAGAATAAGCCTAGGGAGGACGAAAATGACCTAATTGATCATCCAATGACACAAACACACCTATTGGATGCACAAGATTTGTTAAAAACCCTAATTGGACAAGAATAAGCCTAGGGAGGACGAAAATGACCTAATTGATCATCCAATGACACAAACACACCTATTGGATGCACAAGATTGGTTAAAAACCCTAATTGGACAAGAATAAGCCTAGGGAGGACGGAAATGACATAAATGTTAATCCAATGACTCAACTCAACTTATTGGATGCACAAGATTGGTTAAAAACCCTAATTGGACAAGAATATGCCTAGGGAGGACGAAAATGACCTAATTGATCATCCAATGACACAAACACACCTATTGGATGCACAAGATTGGTTAAAAACCTAATTGGACAAGAATATGCATAGGGAGGAAGAAAATGACCTAGTTGATCATCTAATGACACAAGCACACCTATTGGATGCACAAGATTGGTTAAAAACCCTAATTGGACAAGAATAAGCCTAGGGAGGACGAAAATGACCTAATTGATCATCCAATGACACAAACACACCTATTGGATGCACAAGATTGGTTAAAAACCCTAATTGGACAAGAATATGCCTAGGGAGGACGAAAATGACCTAAATATTAATTCAATGACATAAACAAACTTGTTGGATGCACAAGATTGGTTAAAAACCCTAATTGGACAAGAATAAGCCTAGGGAGGACGAAAACGACCAAATTGATCATCCATTGCCACAAACACACCTATTGGATGCACAAGATTGGTTAAAAACCCTAATTGGACAAGAATATGCCTAGGGAGGACGAAAATGACCTAATTGATCATCCAATGACACAAACACACCTATTGGATGCACAAGATTGGTTAAAAACCCTAATTGGACAAGAATATGCCTAGGGAGGACGAAAATGACCTAAATATTAATTCAATGACACAAACAAAGTTATTGGATGCACAAGATTCGTTAAAAACCCTAAATGGACAAGAATAAGCCTAGGGAGGACGAAAATGACCTAATTGTTCATCCAATGACACAAACACACCTATTGGATGCACAAGATTGGTTAAAAACCCTATTTGGACAAGAACATGCCTAGGGAGGACGAAAATGACTTAATTGATCATCCAATGACACTAATGAACTTATTGGATGCCCAAGATTGGTTAAAAACCCTAATTGGACAAGAATAAGCCTATGGAGGACGAAAATGACCTAATTGTTCATCCAATGACACAAACACACCTATTGGATGCACAAGAAAGGTTAAAAACCCTAATTGGACAAGAATATGCCTAGGGAGGACGAAAATGACCTAATTGATTATCCAATGACACAAACACACCTATTGGATGCACAAGATAGGTTAAAAACCCTAATTGGACAAGAATATGCCTAGGGAGGACGAAAATGACCTAATTGATCATCCAATGACACAAACACACCTATTGGATACACAAGATTGGTTAAAAACCCTAACTGGACAAGAATATGCTTAGGGAGGACGAATATGACCTCAATGTTATTCCAATAACACAAATGAACTTATTGGATGCACAAGATTGGTTAAAAACCCTAATTGGACAAGAAAAAGCCTAGGGAGAACGAAAATGACCTAAATGTTAATCCAATGACACAACTCAACTTATTGGATGAACAAGATTGGTTAAAAACCCTAATTGGACAAGAATAAGCCTAGGGAGGACAAAAATGACCTAATTGATCATCCAATAACACAAACAAACTTATCGGATGCGCAAGATTGGTTAAAAACCCTAATTGGACAAGAATAAGCCTAGGGAGGACGAAAATAACCTAATTGATCACCCAATGACACAAACACACCTATTGGATGCACAAGATTGGTTAAAAACCATAATTGGACAAGAATAAGCCTAGGGAGGACGAAAATTACCTAATTGTTCATCCAATGACACAAACACACCTATTGGATGCACAAGATTGGTTAAAAACCCTAGTTGGACAAGAATATGCCTAGGGAGGACGAAAATGACCTAATTGATCATCCAATAACACAAATGAACTTATTGGATGCACAAGATTGGTTAAAAACCCTAATTGGACAAGAATAAGCATAGGGAGGACGAAAATGACCTAATTGATCATCCAATGACACAAACACACCTATTGGATGCACAAGATTGGTTAAAAACCCTAATTGGACAAGAATATGCCTAGGGACGACGAAATTGACCTAAATGATAATCCAATGACACAAATGAACTTATTGGATGCACAAGATTGGTTAAAAACCCTAATTGGACAAGAATAAGCCTAGGGAGGACTAAAATGACCTAATTGATCATCCAATGACACAAACACACCTATTGGATGCACAAGATTGGTTAAAAACCCTAATTGGACAAGAATAAGCCTATGGAGGACGAAAATGACCTAATTGATCATCCAATGACACAAACACACCTATTGGATGCACAAGATTGGTTAAAAACCCTAATTGGACAAGAATAAGCCTAGGGAGGACAAAATGACCTAAATGTTAATCCAATGACACAACTCAACTTATTGGATGCACAAGATTGGTTAAAAACCCTAATTGGACAAGAATAAGCCTAGGGAGGACGAAAATGACCTAATTGATCATCCAATGACACAAACACACCTATTGGATGCACAAGATTGGTTAAAAACCCTAATTGGACAAGAATATGCTTAGGGAGGACGAAAATGACCCAAATATTAATTCAATGACACAAACAAACTTATTGGATGCACAAGATTGGTTAAAAACCCTAATTGGACAAGAATAAGCCTAGGGAGGACGAAAATGACCTAATTGATCATCCAATGACACAAACACACCTATTGGATGCACAAGATTGGTTAAAAACCCTAATTGGACAAGAATAAGCCTAGGGAGGATGGATATGACCTAAATGTTAATCCAATGACACAAATGAACTTATTGGATGCACAAGATTGGTTAAAAACCCTAATTGGACAAGAATAAGCCTAGGGAGAACGAAAATGACCTAAATGTTAATCCAATGACACAACTAAACCTATTGGATGCACAAGATTGGTTAAAAACCCTAATTGGACAAGAATAAGCCTAGGGAGGACGAAAATGACCTAATTGATCATCCAATGACACAAACACACCTATTGGATGCACAAGATTGGTTAAAAACCCTAATTGGACAAGAATATGCCTAGGGAGTACAAAAATGACCTAAATGTTAATCCAATGATACAAATGAACTTATTGGATGCACAAGATTGGTTAAAAACCCTAATTGGACAAGAATAAGCCTAGGGAGGATCAAAGTGACCTAATTGATCATCCAATGAGATAAACACACCTATTGGATGCACAAGATTGGTTAAAAACTCTTATTGGACAAGAATATGCCTAGGGAGGACGAAAATGACCTAAATGTGAATCCAATGACACAAACACACCTATTGGATGCACAAGATTGATTAAAAACCCTAATTGGACAAGAATATGCCTAGGGAGTACGAAAATGACCTAAATGTTAATCCAATGATACAAATGAACTTATTGGATGCACAAGATTGGTTAAAAACCCTAATTGGACAAGAATAAGCCTAGGGAGGATCAAAGTGACCTAATTGATCATCCAATGAGATAAACACACCTATTGGATGCACAAGATTGGTTAAAAACCCTAATTGGACAAGAATATGCCTAGGGAGGACGAAATGACCTAAATGTGAATCCAATGACACAAACACACCTATTGGATGCACAAGATTGGTTAAAAACCCTAATTGGACAAGAATATGCCTAGGGAGTACGAAAATGACCTAAATGTTAATCCAATGATACAAATGAACTTATTGGATGCACAAGATTGGTTAAAAACCCTAATTGGACAAGAATAAGCCTAGGGAGGATCAAAGTGACCTAATTGATCATCCAATGAGATAAACACACCTATTGGATGCACAAGATTGGTTAAAAACCCTAATTGGACAAGAATATGCCTAGGGAGGACGAAAATGACCTAAATGTGAATCCAATGACACAAATGAACTTATTGGATGCACAAGATTGGTTAAAAACCTAATTGGACAAGAATAAGCCTAGGGAGAATGAAAATGACCTAAATGTTAATCCAATGAGACAACTCAACTTATTGGATGCACAAGATTGGTTAAAAACCCTAATTGGACAAGAATAAGCCTAGGGAGGACGAAAATGACCTAATTGATCATCCAATGACACAAACACACCTATTGGATGCACAAGATTGGTTAAAAACCCTAATTGGACAAGAATAAGCCTAGGGAGGACGAAAATGACCTAATTGATCATTCAATGACACAAACACACCTATTGGATACACAAGATTGGTTAAAAACCCTAATTGGACAAGAATATGCCTAGGGAGGACAATAATGACCTAAATGTTAATCCAATGACACAAATGAACTTATTGGATGCATAAGATTGGTTAAAAACCCTAATTGGACAAGAATAAGCATAGGGAGGACGAAAATGACCTAAATGTTAATCCAATGAAACAACTCAACTTATTGGATGCACAAGATTGGTTAAAAACCCTAATTGGACAAGAATAAGCCTAGGGAGGACGAAAATGACCTAATTGATCATCCAATGACACAAACACACCTATTGGATGAACAAGATTGGTTAAAAACCATAGTTGGACAAGAATATGCCTAGGGAGGACGAAAATGACCTAATTGATCATCCAATAACACAAATGAACTTATTGGATGCACAAGATTGGTTAAAAACCCTAATTGGACAAGAATAAGCCTAGGGAGGACGAAAATGACCTAATTGATCATCCAATGACACAAACACACCTATTGGATGCACAAGATTGGTTAAAAACCCTAATTGGACAAGAATATGCCTAGGGAGGAGAAAAATGACCTAAATGTTAATCCAATGACACAAATGAACTTATTGGATGCACAAGATTGGTTAAAAACCCTAATTGGACAAGAATAAGCCTAGGGAGGACGAAAATGACCTAATTGATCATCCAATGACACAAACACACCTATTGGATGCACAAGATTGGTTAAAAACCCTAGTTGGACAAGAATATGCCTAGGGAGGACGAAAATGACCTAAATATTAATCCAATGACACAAACAAACTTATTGGATGCACAAGATTGGTTAAAAACCCTAATTGGACAAGAATAAGCCTAGGGAGGACGAAAATGACCTAATTGATCATCCAATGACACAAACACACCTATTGGATGCACAAGATTGGTTAAAAACCCTAGTTGGACAAGAACATGCCCAGGGAGGACGAAAATGACCTAATTGATCATTCAATGACACTAATGAACTTATTGGATGCACAAGATTGGTTAAAAACCCTAATTGGACAAGAATTAGCCTAGGGAGGACGAAAATGACCTAATTGATCATCCAATGACACAAACACACCTATTGGATGCACAAGATTGGTTAAGAAACCTAATTGGACAAGAATATCCCTAGGGAGGACGAAAATGACCTAATTGATCATCCAATGACACAAACACACCTATTGGATGCACAAGATTGGTTAAAAACCATAATTGGACAAGAATAAGCCTAGGGAGGACGAAAATGACCTAATTGATCATCCAATGACACTAATGAACTTATTGGATGCACAAGATTGGTTAAAAACCTTAATTGGACAAGAATATGCCTAGGGAGGACGAAAATGACCTAAATATTAATTCAATGACACAAACAAACTTATTGGATGCACAAGATTGGTTAAAAACCCTAATTGGACAAGAATAAGCCTAGGAAGGATGAAAATGACCTAATTGATCATCCAATGACACAAACACACCTATTGGATGCACAAGATTGGTTAAAAACCCTAATGGGACAAGAATATACCTAGGGAGGACGAAAATGACCTAAATATTAATTCAATGACACAAACAAACTTATTGGATGCACAAGATTGGTTAAAAACCCTAATTGGACAAGAATAAGCCTAGGGAGGACGAAAATGACCTAATTGATCATCCAATGACACAAACACACCTATTGGAAGCACAAGATTGGTTAAAAACCCTAATTGGACAAGAATATGCCTAGGGAGGACGAAAATGACCTAACTGTTAATCCTATGACACAAATGAACTTATTGGATGCACAAGATTGGTGAAAAACCCTAATTGGACAAGAATAAGCCTAGGGAGGACGAAAATGACCTAATTGATCATCCAATGACACAAACACACCTATTGGATGCACAAGATTGGTTAAAAACCCTAGTTGGACAAGAATATGCCTAGGGAGGACGAAAATGACCTAAATTGATCATCCAATGACACAAAAACACCTATTGGATCCACAAGATTGGTTAAAAACACTAATTGGACAAGAATATGCCTAGGGAGTACAAAAATGACCTAAATGTTAATCCAATGATACAAATGAACTTATTGGATGCACAAGATTGGTTAAAAACCCTAATTGGACAAGAATAAGCCTATAGAGGACAAAAATGACCAAATTGATCATCCAATGACACAAACACACCTATTGGATGCACAAGATTGATTAAAAACCCTAATTGGACAAGAATATGCCTAAGGAGGACGAAAATGAACTAAATGTTAATCCAATGACACAAATGAACTTATTGGATGTACAAGATTGGTTAAAAACCCTAATTGGATAAGAATAAGCCTAGGGAGGACGAAAATGACCTAATTGATCATCCAATGACACAAACACACCTATTGGATGCACAAGATTGGTTAAAAACCCTAATTGGACAAGAATAAGCCTAGGGAGGACGAAAATGACCTAATTGATCATCCAATGACACAAACACACCTATTGGATGCACAAGATTGGTTAAAAACCCTAGTTGGACAAGAACTTTCCTAGGGAGGACGAAAATGACCTAATTGATCATCCAATGACACAAACACACCTATTGGATGCACAAGATTGGTTAAAAACCCTAATTGGACAAGAAAATGCCTAGAGAGGACAAAAATGAACTAAATTGATCATCCAATGACACAAACACACCTATTGGATGCACAAGATTGGTTAAAAACCCTAATTGGACAAGAATATGCCTAGGGAGTACAAAAATGACCTAAATGTTAATCCAATGATACAAATGAACTTATTGGATGCACAAGATTGGTTAAAAACCCTAATTGGACAAGAATAAGCCTAGGGAGGATCAAAGTGACCTAATTGATCATCCAATGAGATAAACACACCTATTGGATGCACAAGATTGGTTAAAAACCTTAATTGGACAAGAATATGCCTAGGGAGGACGAAAATGACCTAAATGTGAATCCAATGACACAAATGAACTTATTGGATGCACAAGATTGGTTAAAAACCTAATTGGACAAGAATAAGCCTAGGGAGAATGAAAATGACCTAAATGTTAATCCAATGACACAACTCAACTTATTGGATGCACAAGATTGGTTAAAAACCCTAATTGGACAAGAATAAGCCTAGCGAGGACGAAAATGACCTAATTGATCATCCAATGACACAAACACACCTATTGGATGCACAAGATTGGTTAAAAACCTTAATTGGACAAGAATATGCCAAGGGAGGACGAAAATGACATAATTGATCATCCAATGACACAAACGCACCTATTGAATGCACAAGATTGGTTAAAAACCCTAATTGGACAAGAATATGCCTATGGAGGACCAAAATGACCTAAATATTAATTCAATGACACAAACAAACTTATTGGATGCACAAGATTGGTTAAAAACCCTAATTGGACAAGAATAAGCCTATGGATGACGAAAATGACCTAATTGATCATCCAATGACACAAACACACCTATTGGATGCACAAGATTGGTTAAAAACCCTAATTGGACAAGAATATGCCTAGGGAGGACGTATATTACCTAAATGTTAATCCAATGACACAAATGAAATTATTGGATGCACAAGAATGGTTAAAAACCCTAATTGGACAAGAATAAGCCTAGGGAGGATCAAAGTGACCTAATTGATCATCCAATGAGATAAACACACCTATTTGATGCACAAGATTGGTTAAAAACCCTAATTGGACAAGAATATGCCTAGGGAGGACGAAAATGACCTAAATGTGAATCCAATGACACAAATGAACTTATTGGATACACAAGATTGGTTAAAAACCTAATTGGACAAGAATAAGCCTAGGGAGAATGAAAATGACCTAAATGTTAATCCAATGACAAGAATAAGCTTAGGGAGGACGAAAATGACCTAATTGATCATCCAATGACACTAATGAACTTATTGGATACACAAGATTGTTTAAAAACCTAATTGGACAAGAATAAGCCTAGGGAGAATGAAAATGACCTAAATGTTAATCCAATGACACAACTCAACTTATTGGATGCACAAGAATGGTTAAAAACCCTAATTGGACAAGAATAAGCTTAGGGAGGACGAAAATGACCTAATTGATCATCCAATGACACTAATGAACTTATTGGATACACAAGATTGGTTAAAAACCTAATTGGACAAGAATAAGCCTAGAGAGAATGAAAATGACCTAAATGTTAATCCAATGACACAACTCAACTTATTGGATGCACAAGAATGGTTAAAAACCCTAATTGGACAAGAATAAGCTTAGGGAGGACGAAAATGACCTAATTGATCACCCAATGACACATACACACCTATTGGATGCACAAGATTGGTTAAAAACCATAGTTGGACAAGAACATGCCTAGGGAGGACGAAAATGACCTAATTGATCATCTAATGACACAACCACACCTATTGGATGAACAAGAATATGCCTAGGGAGGACGAAAATGACCTAAATATTAATTCAATGACACAAACAAAGTTATTGGATGCACAAGATTGGTTAAAAACCCTAATTGGATAAGAATAAGCCTAGGGAGGATGAAAATGACCTAATTGATCATCCAATCACACAAACACACCTATTGGATGCTTAAGAATGGTTAAAAACCCTAATTGGACAAGAATATGCCTAGGGAGGACGAAAATGACCTAAATATTAATTCAATGACACAAACAAAGTTATTGGATGCACAAGATTGGTTAAAAACCCTAATTTGACAAGAATAAGCATAGGGAGGACGAAAATGACCTAAATGTTAATCCAATGACACAAATGAACTTATTGGTTGCACAAGATTGGTTAAAAACCCTAATTGGACAAGAATAAGCCTAGGGAGGACGAAAATGACCTAATTGATCATCCAATGATACAAACACACCTATTGGATGCACAAGATTGGTTAAAAACCCTAATTGGACAAGAATATGCCTAGGGAGGACGAAAATGACCTAAATATTAATTCAATGACACAAACAAACATATTGGATGCACAAGATTGGTTAAAAACCCTAATTGGACAAGAATAAGCCTAGGGAGGACGAAAATGACCTAATTGATCATCCAATGACACAAACACACCTATTGGATGCACAAGATTGGTTAAAAACCCTAATTTAACAAGAATATGCCTAGGGAGGACGAAAATGACCTAAATATTAATTCAATGACATAAACAAACTTATTGGATGCACAAAATTGGTTAAAAACCCTAATTGGACAAGAATATGCCTAGGGAGGACGAAAATGACCTAATTGATCATTCAATGACACAAACACACCTATTGGATGCACAAGATTGGTTAAAAACCCTAATTGGACAAGAATATGCCTAGGGAGGACGAAAATGACCTAAATATTAATTCAATGACATAAACAAACTTATTGGATGCACAAGATTGCTTAAAAACCCTAATTGGACAAGAATAAGCCTAGGGAGGACGAAAATGACCTAATTGATCATCCAATGTCACAAACACACCTATTGGAAGCACAAGATTGGTTAAAAACCCTAATTGGACAAGAATATGCCTAGGGAGGACTAAAATGACCTAAATGTTAATCCAATGACACAAATGAACTTATTGGATGCTCAAGATTGGTTAAAAACCCTAATTGGACAAGAATAAGCCTAGGGAGGACGAAAATGACCTAATTGATCATCCAATGACACAAATGAACTTATTGGATGCACAAGATTGGTTAAAAACCCTAATTGGACAAGAATAAGCCTAGGGAGGACGAAAATGACCTAATTGATCATCCAATGACACAAACACACCTATTGGATGCACAAGATTGGTTAAAAACCCTAATTGGACAAGAATAAGCCTAGGGAGGACGAAAATGACCTAATTGATCATCCAATGACACAAACACACCTATTGGATGCACAAGATTGGTTAAAAACCCTAATTGGATAAGAATATGCCTAAGGAGGACGAAAATGACCTAAATATTAATTCAATGACATAAACAAACTTATTGGATGAACAAAATTGGTTAAAAACCCTAATTGGACAAGAATATGCCTAGGGAGGACGACAATGACCTAATTGATCATCCAATGACACAAACACACCTATTGGATGCACAAAATTGGTTAAAAACCCTAATTGGACAAGAATATGCCTAGGGAGGACGAAAATGACCTAAATATTAGTTCAATGAAACAAACAAACTTAT
>JBBPBR010000926.1:19885-66300 GCA_037974775.1 Cicer pinnatifidum | reverse complement strand
CAATGACACAAACAAACTTATTGGATGCACAAGATTGGTTAAAAACCCTAATTGGACAAGAATATGCCTAGGGAGGACGAAAATGACCTAAATATTAATTCAATGACACAAACAAAGTTATTGGATGCACAAGATTGGTTAAAAACCCTAATTGGACAAGAATAAGCCTAGGGAGGACGAAAATGACCTAATTGATCATCCAATGACACAAACACACCTATTGGATGCACAAGATTGGTTAAAAACCCTAATTGGACAAGAATATGCCTAGGGAGGACGAAAATGACCTAAATATTAATTCAATGACACAAACAAAGTTATTGGATGCACAAGATTGGTGAAAAACCCTAATTGGACAAGAATAAGCCTAGGGGGAACGAAAATGACCTAATTGATCATCCAATGACACAAACACACCTATTGGATGCACAAGATTGGTTAAAAACCCTAATTGGACAAGAATATGCCTAGGGAGGACGAAAATGACCTAAATATTAATTCAATGACACAAACAAAGTTATTGGATGCACAAGATTGGTTAAAAACCCTAATTGGACAAGAATAAGCCTAGGGAGGACGAAAATGACCTAATTGATCATCCAATGACACAAACACACCTATTGGATGCACAAGATTGGTTAAAAACCCTAATTGGACAAGAATAAGCCTAGGGAGGACGAAAATGACCTAATTGATCATCCAATGACACAAACACACCTATTGGATGCACAAGATTGGTTAAAAACCCTAATTGCACAAGAATATGCCTAGGGAGAACGAAAATGACCTAAATTGATCATCCAATGACACAAACAGACCTATTGGATGCACAAGATTGGTTAAAAACCCTAATTGGACAAGAATATGCCTAGGGAGGACGAAAATGACCTAATTGATCATCCAATGACACAAACACACCTATTGGATGCACAAGATTGGTTAAAAACCCTAATTGGACAAGAATAAGCCTAGGGAGGACGAAAATGACCTAATTGATCATCCAATGACACAAACACACCTATTGGATTCACAAGATTCGTTAAAAAAACCCTTATTGGACAAGAATATGCCTAGGGAGGACGAAAATGAACTAATTGATCATCCAATGACACAAACACACCTATTGGATGCACAAGATTGGTTAAAAACCCTAATTGGACAAGAATATGCCTAGGGAGGACGAAAATGACCTAAATATTAATTCAATGACATAAACAAACTTATCAGATGCACAAGATTGGTTAAAAACCCTAATTGGACAAGAATAAGCCTAGGGAGGACGAAAATGACCTAATTGATCATCCAATGACACAAACACACCTATTGGATGCACAAGATTGGTTAAAAACCCTAATTGGACAAGAATAAGCCTAGGGAGGACGAAAATGACCTAATTGATCATCCAATGACACAAACACACCTATTGGATGCACAAGATTGGTTAAAAACCCTAATTGAACAAGAATAAGCATAGAAAGGACGAAAATGACCTAATTGATCATTCAATGACACAAACACACCTATTGGATGCACAAGATTGGTTAAAATCTCTAATTGGACAAGAATATGCATAGGGAGAACGAAAATGACCTAAATGTTAATCCAATAACACAAATGAACTTATTGGATGCACAAGATTGGTTAAAAACCCTAATTGGACAAGAATAAGCCTAGGGAGGACGAAAATGACCTAAATGCTAATCCAATGACACAACTCAACTTATTGGATGCACAAGATTGGTTAAAAACCCTAATTGGTCAAGAATAAGCCTAGGGAGGACGAAAATGACCTAATTGATCATCCAATGACACAAACACACCTATTGGATGCACAAAATTGGTTAAAAACCCTAATTGGACAAGAATATGCCTAGGGAGGACGAAAATGACCTAAATATTAGTTCAATGAAACAAACAAACTTATTGGATGCACAAGATTGGTTAAAAACCCTAATTGGACAAGAATAAGCATAGGGAGGACGGAAATGACCTAATTGATCTTCCAATGACACAAACACACCTATTGGATGCACAAGATTGGTTAAAAACCCTAATTGGACAAGAATATGCCTAGGGAGGACGAAAATGACCTAAATGTTAATCCAATGACACAAATTAACTTATTGGATGCACAAGATTGGTTAAAAACCCTAATTGGACAAGAATAAGCCTAGGGAGGACGAAAATGACCTAATTGATCATCCAATGACACAAACACACCTATTGGATGCACAAGATTGGTTAAAAACCCTAATAGGACAAGAATATGCCTAGGGAGGACGAAAATGACCTAAATATTAGTTCAATGAAACAAACAAACTTATTGGATGCACAAGATTGGTTAAAAACCCTAATTGGACAAGAATAAGCATAGGGAGGACGAAAATGACCTAATTGATCATCCAATGACACAAACACACCTATTGGATGCACAAGATTGGTTAAAAACCCTAATTGGACAAGAATATGCCTAGGGAGGACGAAAATGACCTAAATGTTAATCCAATGACACAAATTAACTTATTGGATGCATAAGATTGGTTAAAAACCCTAATTGGACGAGAATAAGCCTAGGGAGGACGAAAATGACCTAATTGATCATCCAATGACACAAACACACCTATTGGATGCACAAGATTGGTTAAAAACCCTAACTGGACAAGAATATGCCTAGGGAGGACGAAAATGACCTAATTGATCATCCAATGACACAAACACACCTATTGGATGCACAAGATTGGTTAAAAACCCTAATTGGACAAGAATAAGCCTAGGGAGGACGAAAATGACCTAATTGATCATCCAATGACACAAACACACCTATTGGATGCACAAGATTGGTTAAAAACCCTAATTGGACAAGAATAAGCCTATGGAGGACGAAAATGACCTAATTGATCATCCAATGACACAAACACACCTATTGGATGCACAAGATTGGTTAAAAACCCTGGTTAGACAAGAATATGCCTAGGGAGGACGAAAATGACCTAATTGATCATCCAATGACACAAATGAACTTATTGGATGCACAAGATTGGTTAAAAACCCTAATTGGACAAGAATAAGCCTAGGGAGGACGAAAATGACCTAATTGATCATCCAACGACACAAACACACCTATTGGATGCACAAGATTGGTTAAAAACCCTAACTGGACAAGAATATGCCTAGGGAGGACGAAAATGACCTAATTGATCATCCAATGACACAAACACACCTATTGGATGCACAAGATTGGTTAAAAACCCTAATTCGACAAGAATATGCCTAGGGAGGACGAAAAATGACCTAATTGGTCATCCAATGACACAAATGAATTTTTTGGATGTACAAGATTGGTTAAAAACACTAATTGGACAAGAATAAGCCTAGGGAGGACGAAAATGACCTAATTGATCATCCAATGACACAAACACACCTATTGGATGCACAAGATTGGTTAAAAACCCTAGTTGGACAAGAATATGCCTAGGGAGGACGAAAATGACCTAATTGATCATCTAATGACACAAATGAACTTATTGGATGCACAAGATTGGTTAAAAACCCTAATTGGACAAGAATAAGCCTAGGGAGGACGAAAATTACCTAATTGATCATCCAATTACACAAACACACCTATTGGATGCACAAGATTGGTTAAAAACCCTAGTTGGACAAGAATATGCATAGGGAGGACTAAAATGACCTAATTGATCATCCAATGACACTAATGAACTTATTGGATGCACAAGATTGGTTAAAAACCCTAATTGGACAAGAATAAGCCTAGGGAGGACGAAAATGACCTAATTGATCATCCAATGACACAAACACACCTATTGGATGCACAAGATTGGTTAAAAACCCTAATTGGACAAGAATATGCCTAGGGAGGACGAAAATGACCTTAATGTTAATCCAATGACACAAATGAACTTATTGGATGCACAAGATTGGTTAAAAACCCTAATTGGACAAGAATAAGCCTAGGGAGGACGAAAATGACCTAATTGATCATCCAAAGACACAAACACACCTATTGGATGCACAAGATTGGTTAAAAACCCTAGTTGGACAAGAATATGCCTAAGGAGGACGAAAATGACCTAATTGATCATCCAATGACACAAATGAACTTATTGGATGCACAAGATTGGTTGAAAATCCTAATTGGACAAGAATAAGCCTAGGGAGGACGAAAATGACCTAATTGATCAATCAATGACACAAACACACCTATTGGATGCACAAGATTGGTTAAAAACCCTAATTGGACAAGAATATGCCTTGGGAGGATGAAAATGACCTAATTGATCATCCAATGACACAAACACACCTATTGGATGCACAAGACTGATTAAAAACCCTAATTGGACAAGAATATGCCTAGGAAGGACGAAAATGACCGAATTGATCATCCAATGACACAAACACACCTATTGGATGCACAAGATTGGTTAAAAACCCTAATTGGACAAGAATAAGCCTAGGGAGGACGAAAATGACCTAATTGATCATCCAATGACACAAACACACCTATTGGATGCACAAGATTGGTTAAAAACCCTAATTGGACAAGAATATGCCTAGGGAGGACGAAAATGACCTAAATATTAATTCAATGACATAAACAAACTTATCGAATGCACAAGATTAGTTAAAAACCCTAATTGGACAAGAATAAGCCTAGGGAGAACGAAAATGACCTAATTGATCATCCAATGACACAAACACACCTATTGGATGCACAAGATTGGTTAAAAACCCTAATTGGAAAAGAATATGCCTAGGGAGGAAGAAAATGACCTAAATATTAATTCAATGACACAAACAAAGTTATTGGATGCACAAGATTGGTTAAAAACCCTAATTGGACAAGAATAAGCCTAGGGAGGACGAAAATTACCTAATTGATCATCCAATGACACAAACACACCTATTGGATGCACAAGATTGGTTAAAAACCCTAATTGGGCAAGAATATGCCTAGGGAGGACGAAAATGACCTAAAAATTAATTCAATGACACAAACAAACTTATTGGATGCACAAGATTGGTTAAAAACCCTAATTGGACAAGAATAAGCCTAGGGAGGACGAAAATGACCTAAATGTTAATCCAATGACATAAACTCACCTATTGGATGCACAAGATTGGTTAAAAACCCTAATTGGACAAGAATAAGCCTAGGGAGAACGAAAATGACCTAATTGATCATCCAATGACAGAAACACACCTATTGGATGCACAAGATTGGTTAAAAACCCTAATTGGACAAGAATAAGCCTAGGGAGCACGAAAATGACCTAATTGATCATCCAAAGACACAAATTTCCTATTGGATGCACAAGAATGGTTAAAAACCCTAGTTGGACAAGAATATGCCTAGGGAGGACGAAAATGACCTAATTGATCATCCAATGACACATACACACCTATTGGATGCACAAGATTGGTTAAAAACCCTAATTTGACAAGAATAAGCCTAGGGAGGACGAAAATGACCTAATTGATCATCCAATGACACAAACACACCTATTGGACGCACAAGATTGGTTTAAAACCGTAATTGGACAAGAACATACCTAGGGAGGACGAAAATGACCTAAATGTTAATCCAATGACACAAATGAACTTATTGGATGCACAAGATTGGTTAAAAACCCTAATTGGACAAGAATAAGCCTTCCGAGGACAAAAATGACCTAATTGATCATCCAATGACACAAACACACCTATTGGATGCACAAGACTGGTTAAAAACCCTAATTGGACAAGAATATGCCTAGGAAGGACGAAAAGGACCTAATTGATCATCCAATGACACAAACACACCTATTGGATGCACAAGATTGGTTAAAAACCCTAATTGGACAAGAATAAGCCTAGGGAGGACGAAAATGACCTAATTGATCATCCAATGACACAAACACACCTATTGGATGCACAAGATTGGTTAAAAACCCTAATTGGACAAGTATACGCCTAGGGAGGACGAAAATGACCTAACTATTAATTCAATGACATAAACAAACTTATTGGATGCACAAGATTGGTTAAAAACCCTAATTGGACAAGAATAAGCCTAGGGAGGACGAAAATGACCTAATTGATCATCCAATGACACAAACACACCTATTGGAAGCACAAGATTGGTTAAAAACCCTAATTGGACAAGAATATGCCTAGGGAGGACGAAAATGACCTAACTGTTAATCCTATGACACAAATGAACTTATTGGATGCACAAGATTGGTGAAAAACCCTAATTGGACAAGAATAAGCCTAGGGAGGACGAAAATGACCTAATTGATCATCCAATGACACAAACACACCTATTGGATGCACAAGATTGGTTAAAAACCCTAGTTGGACAAGAATATGCCTAGGGAGGACGAAAATGACCTAAATTGATCATCCAATGACACAAAAACACCTATTGGATCCACAAGATTGGTTAAAAACCCTAATTGGACAAGAATATGCCTAGGGAGTACAAAAATGACCTAAATGTTAATCCAATGACACAAACAAACTTATTGGATGCACAAGATTGGTTAAAAACCCTAATTGGACAGAATAAGCCTATGGAGGACGAAAATGACCTAATTGATCATCCAATGACACAAACACACCTATTGGATGCACAAGATTGGTTAAAAACCCTAATTGGACAAGAATATGCCTAGGGAGGACGTATATTACCTAAATGTTAATCCAATGACACAAATGAAATTATTGGATGCACAAGAATGGTTAAAAACCCTAATTGGACAAGAATAAGCCTAGGGAGGATCAAAGTGACCTAATTGATCATCCAATGAGATAAACACACCTATTCGATGCACAAGATTGGTTAAAAACCCTAATTGGACAAGAATATGCCTAGGGAGGACGAAAATGACCTAAATGTGAATCCAATGACACAAATGAACTTATTGGATACACAAGATTGGTTAAAAACCTAATTGGACAAGAAGAAGCCTAGGGAGAATGAAAATGACCTAAATGTTAATCCAATGACACAACTCAACATATTGGATGCACAAGAATGGTTAAAAACCCTAATTGGACAAGAATAAGCTTAGGGAGGACGAAAATGACCTAATTGATCATCCAATGACACTAATGAACTTATTGGATACACAAGATTGGTTAAAAACCTAATTGGACAAGAATAAGCCTAGGGAAAATGAAAATGACCTAAATGTTAATCCAATGACACAACTCAACATATTGGATGCACAAGAATGGTTAAAAACCCTAATTGGACAAGAATAAGCTTAGGGAGGACGAAAATGACCTAATTGATCATCCAATGACACTAATGAACTTATTGGATACACAAGATTGGTTAAAAACCTAATTGGACAAGAATAAGCCTAGGGAGAATGAAAATGACCTAAGTGTTAATCCAATGACACAACTCAACTTATTGGATGCACAAGAATGGTTAAAAACCCTAATTGGACAAGAATAAGCTTAGGGAGGACGAAAATGACCTAATTGATCATCCAATGACACATACACACCTATTGGATGCACAAGATTGGTTAAAAACCCTAGTTGGACAAGAACATGCCTAGGGAGGACGAAAATGACCTAATTGATCATCTAATGACACAACCACACCTATTGGATGCACAAGATTGGTTAAAAACCCTAATTGGACAAGAATATGCCTAGGGAGGACGAAAATGACCTAAATATTAATTCAATGACTCAAACAAAGTTATTGGATGCACAAGATTGGTTAAAAACCCTAATTGGATAAGAATAAGCCTAGGGAGGATGAAAATGAGCTAATTGATCATCCAATCACACAAACACACCTATTGGATGCACAAGATTGGTTAAAAACCCTAATTGGACAAGAATATGCCTAGGGAGTACAAAAATGACCTAAATGTTAATCCAATGATACAAATGAACTTATTGGATGCACAAGATTGGTTAAAAACCCTAATTGGACAAGAATAAGCCTAGGGAGGATCAAAGTGACCTAATTGATCATCCAATGAGATAAACACACCTATTGGATGCACAAGATTGGTTAAAAACCTTAATTGGACAAGAATATGCCTAGGGAGGACGAAAATGACCTAAATGTGAATCCAATGACACAAATGAACTTATTGGATGCACAAGATTGGTTAAAAACCTAATTGGACAAGAATAAGCCTAGGGATAATGAAAATGACCTAAATGTTAATCCAATGACACAACTCAACTTATTGGATGCACAAGATTGGTTAAAAACCCTAATTGGACAAGAATAAGCCTAGCGAGGACGAAAATGACCTAATTGATCATCCCATGACACAAACACACCTATTGGATGCACAAGATTGGTTAAAAACCTTAATTGGACAAGAATATGCTAAGGGAGGACGAAAATGACATAATTGATCATCCAATGACACAAACGCACCTATTGAATGCACAAGATTGGTTAAAAACCCTAATTGGACAAGAATATGCCTATCGAGGACCAAAATGACCTAAATATTAATTCAATGACACAAACAAACTTATTGGATGCACAAGATTGGTTAAAAACCCTAATTGGACAAGAATAAGCCTATGGAGGACGAAAATGACCTAATTGATCATCCAATGACACAAACACACCTATTGGATGCACAAGATTGGTTAAAAACCCTAATTGGACAAGAATATGCCTAGGGAGGACGAAAATGACCTAAATATTCATCCAATGACATAAACAAACTTATTGGATGCACAAGATTGGTTAAAAACCCTAATTGGACAAGAATAAGCCTAGGGAGGACGAAAATGACCTAATTGATCATCCAATGACACAAACACACCTATTGGATGCACAAGATTGGTTAAAAACCCTAATTGGACAAGAATAAGCCTAGGGAGGACAACAATGACCTAATTGATCATCCAATGACACAAACACACCTATTGGATGCACAAGAATGGTTAAAAACCCTAATTGGACAAGAATAAGCCTAGGGAGGACGAAAATGACCTAATTGATCATCCAATGACACAAACACACCTATTGGATGCACAAGATTGGTTAAAAACCCTAATTGGACAAGAATAAGCCTAGGGAGGACGAAAATGACCTAATTGATCATCCAATGACACAAACACACCTATTGGATGCACAAGATTGGTTAAAAACCCTAATTGGACAAGAATATGCCTAGGGAGGACGAAAATGACCTAAATGTTAATCCAATGACACAACTCAACCTATTGGATGCACAAGATTGGTTAAAAACCCTAATTGGACAAGAATAAGCCTAGGGAGGACGATAAATGACCTAATTGATCATCCAATGACACAAACACACCTATTGGATGCACAAGATTGGTTAAAAACCCTAATTGGACAAGAATAAGCCTAGGGAGGACGAAAATGACCTAATTGATCATCCAATGACACAAACACACCTATTGGATGCACAAGATTGGTTAAAAACCCTAATTGGACAAGAATAAGCCTAGGGAGGACGAAAATGACCTAATTGATCATCCAATGACACAAACACACCTATTGGATGCACAAGATTGGTTAAAAACCCTAATTGGACAAGAATAAGCCTAGGGAGGACGAAAATGACCTAATTGATCATCCAATGACACAAACACACCTATTGGATGCACAAGATTGGTTTAAAACCCTAGTTGATCAAGAATATGCCTAGGAAGGACGAAAATGACCTAATTGATCATCCAATGACACAAATGAACTTATTGGATGCACAAGATTGGTTAAAAACCCTAATTGGACAAGAATAAGCCTAGGGAGGACGAAAATGACCTAATTGATCATCCAATGACACAAACACACCTATTGGATGCACAAGATTGGTTAAAAACCCTAATTGGACAAGAATAAGCCTAGGGAGGACGAAAATGACCTAATTGATCATCCAATGACACAAACACACCTATTGGATGCACAAGATTGGTTAAAAACCCTAATTGGACAAGAATAAGCCTAGGGAGGACGAAAATGACCTAATTGATCATCCAATGACACAAACACATCTATTGGAAGCACAAGATTGGTTAGAAACCCTAGTTGGACAAGAATATGCCTAGGGAGGACGAAAATGACCTAATTGATCATCCAATGACACAAATGAACTTATTGGATGCACAAGATTGCTTAAAAACCCTAATTGGACAAAAATAAGCATAGAAAGGACGAAAATGACCTAATTGATCATCCAATGACACAAACACACCTATTGGATGCACAAGATTGGTTAAAAACCCTAATTGGACAAGAATAAGCCTAGGGAGGACGAAAATGACCTAATTGATCATCCAATGACACAAACACACCTATTGGATGCACAAGATTGGTTAAAAACCCTAATTGGACAAGAATAAGCCTAGGGAGGACGAAAATGACCTAATTGATCATCCAATGACACAAACACACCTATTGGATGCACAAGATTGGTTAAAAACCCTAATTGGACAAGAATATGCCAAGGGAGGACGAAAATGACCTAAATATTAATTCAATGACATAAAGAAACTTTTTGGATGCACAAGATTGGTTAAAAACCCTAATTGGACCAGAATAAGCCTAGGGAGGACGAAAATGACCTAATTGATCATCCAATGACATAAACAAAGTTATTGGATGCACAAGATTGGTTAAAAACCCTAATTGGACAAGAATAAGCCTAGGGAGGAAGAAAATGACCTAATTGATCATCCAATGACACAAACACACCTATTGGATGCACAAGATTGGTTAAAAACCCTAATTGGACAAGAATAAGCCTAGGGAGGACGAAAATGACCTAATTGATCATCCAATGACACAAACACACCTATTGGATGCACAAGATTGGTTAAAAACCCTAATTGGACAAGAATATGCCTAGGGAGGATGAAAATGACCTAATTGATCATCCAATGACACAAACACACCTATTGGATACACAAGATTGGTTAAAAACCCTAATCGGACAAGAATATGCCTAGGGAGGACAAAAATGATCTAATTGATCATCCAATGACACAAACACACCTATTGGATGCACAAGATTGGTTAAAAACCCTAATTGGACAAGAATAAGCCTAGGGAGGACGAAAATGACCTAATTGATCATCCAATGACACAAACACACCTATTGGATGCACAAGATTGGTTAAAAACCCTAATTGGACAAGAATATGCCTAGGCAGGACGAATATGACCTAAATGTTAATCCAATAACACAAATGAACTTATTGGATGCACAAGATTGGTTAAAAACCCTAATTGGACAAGAATAAGCCTAGGGAGAACGAAAATGACCTAAATGTTAATCCAATGACACAACTAAACTTATTGGATGCACAAGATTGGTTAAAAACCCTAACTGGACAAGAATATGCCTAGGGAGGACGAAAATGACCTAATTGATCATCCAATGACACAAACACACCTATTGGATGCACAAGATTGGTTAAAACCCTAATTGGACAAGAATATGCCTAGGGAGGACGAATATGACCTAAATGTTAATCCAATAACACAAATCAACTTATTGGATGCACAAAATTGGTTAAAAACCCTAATTGGACAAGAATAAGCCTAGGGAGAACGAAAATGACCTAAATGTTAATCCAATGACACAACTCAACTTATTGGATGCACAAGATTGGTTAAAAACCCTAATTGGACAAGAATAAGCCTAGGGAGGACGAAAATGACCTAATTGATCATCCAATGACACAAACACACCTATTGGATGCACAAGATTGGTTAAAAACCCTAATTGGACAAGAATATGCCTAGGGAGGACGAAAATGACCTAAATATTAATTCAATGACACAAACAAAGTTATTGGATGCACAAGATTGGTTAAAAACCCTAATTGGATAAGAATAAGCCTAGGGAGGATGAAAATGACCTAATTGATCATCCAATCACACAAACACACCTATTGGATGCACAAGATTGGTTAAAAACCCTAATTGGACAAGAATATGCCTAGGGAGGACGAAAATGACCTAAATATTAATTCAATGACACAAACAAAGTTATTGGATGCACAAGATTGGTTAAAACCACTAATTTGACAAGAATAAGCATAGGGAGGACGAAAATGACCTAATTGATCATCCAATGACACAAACACACCTATTGGATGCACAAGATTGGTTAAAAACCCTAATTGGACAAGTATATGCCTAGGGAGGACGAAAATGACCTAAATGTTAATCCAATGACACAAATGAACTTATTGGTTGCACAAGATTGGTTAAAAACCCTAATTGGACAAGAATAAGCCTAGGGAGGACGAAAATGACCTAATTGATCATCCAATGATACAAACACACCTATTGGATGCACAAGATTGGTTAAAAACCCTAATTGGACAAGAATAAGCCTAGGGAGGACGAAAATGACCTAATTGATCATCCAATGATACAAACACACCTATTGGATGCACAAGATAGGTTAAAAACCCTAATTGGACAAGAATATGCCTAGGGAGGAAGAAAATGACCTAAATATTAATTCAATGACACAAACAAAGTTATTGGATGCACAAGATTGGTTAAAAACCCTAATTGGATAAGAATAAGCCTAGGGAGGACGAAAATGACCTAATTGATCATCCAATCACACAAACACACCTATTGGATGCACAAGATTGGTTAAAAACCCTAATTGGACAAGAATATGCCTAGGGAGGACGAAAATGACCTAAATATTAATTCAATGACACAAACAAACTTATCGGATGCACAAGATTGGTTAGAAACCCTAATTGGACAAGAATAAGCCTAGAGAGAACGAAAATGACCTAAATGTTAATCCAATGACACAACTCAACTTATTGGATGCACAAGATTGGTTAAAAACCCTAATTGGACAAGAATAAGCCTAGGGAGGACGAAAATGACCTAATTGATCATCCAATGACACAAACACACCTATTGGATGCACAAGATTGATTAAAAACCCTAGTTGGACAAGAATATGCCTAGGGAGGACGAAAATGACCTAATTGATCATCCAATAACACAAATGAACTTATTGGATGCACAAGATTGGTTAAAAACCCTAATTGGACAAGAATAAGCATAGGGAGGACGAAAATGACCTAATTGATCATCCAATGACACAAACACACCTATTGGATGCACAATATTGGTTAAAAACCCTAATCGGACAAGAATATGCCTAGGGAGGACGAAAATGACTTAAATGTTAATCCAATGACACAAATGAACTTATTGGATGCACAAGATTGGTTAAAAACCCTAATTGGACAAGAATAAGCCTAGGGAGGACGAAAATGACCTAATTGATCATCCAATGACACATACACACCTATTGGATGCACAAGATTGGTTAAAAACCCTAGTTGGACAAGAACATGCCTAGGGAGGACGAAAATGACCTAATTGATCATCTAATGACACAACCACACCTATTGGATGCACAAGATTGGTTAAAAACCCTAATTGGACAAGAATATGCCTAGGGAGGACGAAAATGACCTAAATATTAATTCAATGACACAAACAAAGTTATTGGATGCACAAGATTGGTTAAAACCACTAATTTGACAAGAATAAGCATAGGGAGGACGAAAATGACCTAATTGATCATCCAATGACACAAACACACCTATTGGATGCACAAGATTGGTTAAAAACCCTAATTGGACAAGAATATGCCTAGGGAGGACGAAAATGACCTAAATATTAATTCAATGACACAAACAAACTTATTGGATGCACAAGATTGGTTAAAAACCCTAATAGGACAAGAATAAGCCTAGGGAGGATGAAAATGACCTAATTGATCATCCAATGACACAAACACACCTATTGGATGCACAAGATTGGTTAAAAACCCTAGTTGGACAAGAACATGCCTAGGGAGGACGAAAATGACCTAATTGATCATCCAATGACAATAATGAACTTATTGGATGCACAAGATTGGTTAAAAACCCTAATTGGACAAGAATAAGCCTAGGGAGGACGAAAATGACCTAATTGATCATCCAATGATACAAACACACCTATTGGATGCACAAGATAGGTTAAAAACCCTAATTGGACAAGAATATGCCTAGGGAGGAAGAAAATGACCTAAATATTAATTCAATGACACAAACAAAGTTATTGGATGCACAAGATTGGTTAAAAACCCTAATTGGATAAGAATAAGCCTAGGGAGGACGTAAATGACCTAATTGATCATCCAATCACACAAACACACCTATTGGATGCACAAGATTGGTTAAAAACCCTAATTGGACAAGAATATGCCTTGGGAGGACGAAAATGACCTAAATATTAATTCAATGACACAAACAAACTTATCGGATGCACAAGATTGGTTAGAAACCCTAATTGGACAAGAATAAGCCTAGAGAGAACGAAAATGACCTAAATGTTAATCCAATGACACAACTCAACTTATTGGATGCACAAGATTGGTTAAAAACCCTAATTGGACAAGAATAAGCCTAGGGAGGACGAAAATGACCTAATTGATCATCCAATGACACAAACACACCTATTGGATGCACAAGATTGATTAAAAACCCTAGTTGGACAAGAATATGCCTAGGGAGGACGAAAATGACCTAATTGATCATCCAATAACACAAATGAACTTATTGGATGCACAAGATTGGTTAAAAACCCTAATTGGACAAGAATAAGCCTAGGGAGCACGAAAATGACCCAATTGATCATCCTATGACACAAACACACCTATTGGATGCACAAGATTGGTTAAAAACCCTAATTGGACAAGAATATGCCTAGGGAGGACGAAAATGACCTAAATGTTAATCCAATGACACAAATGAACTTATTGGATGCACAAGATTGGTTAAAAACCCTAATTGGACAAGAATAAGCCTAGGGAGGACGAAAATGACCTAATTGATCATCCAATGACACAAACACACCTATTGGTTGCACCAGATTGGTTCAGAACCCTAGTTGGACAAGAATATGCCTAGGGAGGACGAAAATTACCTAATTGATCATCCAATGACACAAACAAACTTATTGGATGCACAAGATTGGTTAAAAACCCTAATTGGACAAGAATAAGCCTAGGGAGGACGAAATGACCTAAATGTTAATCCAACGAGACAACTCAACTTATTGGATGGACAAGATTAGTTAAAAACCCTAATTGGGCAAGAATAAGCATAGGGAGGACGAAAATGACCTAATTGATCATCCAATGACACAAACACACCTATTGGATGCACAAGATTGGTTAAAAACCCTAATTGGACAAGAATAAGCCTAGGGAGGACGAAAATGACCTAAATGTTAATCCAATGACACAACTCAACTTATTGGATGCACAAGATTGGTTAGAAACCCTAATTCGACCAGAATAAGCCTAGGGAGGACGAAAATGACCTAATTGATCATCCAATGACACAAACACACCTATTGGATGCACAAGATTGGTTAAAAACCCTAATTGGACAAGAATAAGCCTAGGGAGGACGAAAATGACCTAATTGATCATCCAATGACACAAACACACCTATTGGATGCACAAGATTGGTTAAAAACCCTAATTGGACAAGAATAAGCCTAGGGAGGACGAAAATGACCTAATTGATCATCCAATGACACAAACACACCTATTGGATGCACAAGATTGGTTAAAAACCCTAATTGGACAAGAATATGCCTAGGGAGGACGAAAATGACCTAAATGTTAATCCAATGACACAAATGAACTTATTGGATGCACAAGATTGGTTAAAAACCTAATTCGACAAAAATAAGCCTAGGGAGAATGAAAATGACCTAAATATTAATCCAATGACACAACTCAACTTATTGGATGCACAAGATTGGTTAAAAACCCTAATTGGACAAGAATAACCCTAGGGAGGACGAAAATGACCTAATTGATCATCCAATGACACAAACACACCTATTGGATGCACAAGATTGGTTAAAAACCCTAATTGGACAAGAATATGCCTAGGGAGGACGAAAATGACCTAAATGTTAATTCAACGACACAAACAAACTTATCGGATGCACAAGATTGGTTAAAAACCCTAATTGGACAAGAATAAGCCTAGGGAGGACGAAAATGACCTAAATGTTAATCCAATGACACAACTCAACTTATTGGATGCACAAGATTGGTTAAAAACCCTAATTAGACAAGAATAAGCCTATGGAGGACGAAAATGACCTAAATGTTAATCCAATGACACAACTCAACTTATTGGATGCACAAGATTGGTTAAAAACCCTAATTGGACAAGAATAAGCCTATGGAGGACGAAAATGACCTAATTGATCATCCAATGACACAAACACACCTATTGGATGCACAAGATTGGTTAAAAACCCTAATTGGACAAGAATAAGCCTAGGGAGGACAAAAATGACCTAATTGATCATCCAATGACACAAACACACCTATTGGATGCACAAGATTGGTTAAAAACCCTAATTGGACAAGAATAAGCCTAGGGAGGACGAAAATGACCTAATTGATCATCCAATGACACAAACACACCTATTGGATGCACAAGATTGGTTTGAAACCCTAGTTGGACAAGAATATGCCTAGGGAGGACAAAAATGACCTAAATATTAATTCAATGACACAAACAAAGTTATTGGATGCACAAGATTGGTTAAAAACCCTAATTGGACAAGAATATGCCTAGGGAGGACGAAAATGACCTAAATATTAATTCAATGACACAATCAAAGTTATTGGATGCACAAGATTGGTTAAAAACCCTCATTGGACAAGAATAAGCCTAGGGAGGATGAAAATGACCTAATTGATCATCCAATGACACAAATGAACTTATTGGATTCACAAGATTTGTTAAAAACCCTAATTGGACAAGAATAAGCCTAGGGAGGACGAAAATGACCTAATTGATCATCCAATGACACAAACACACCTATTGGATGCACAAGATTGGTTAAAAACCCTAATTGGACAAGAATAAGCCTAGGGAGGACGAAAATGACCTAATTGATCATCCAATGACACAAACACACCTATTGGATGCACAAGATTGGTTAAAAACCCTAATTGGACAAGAATAAGCCTAGGGAGGACGAAAATGACCTAATTGATCATCCAATGACACAAACACACCTATTGGATGCACAAGATTGGTTTAAAACCCTAGTTGATCAAGAATATGCCTAGGAAGGACGAAAATGACCTAATTGATCATCCAATGACACAAATGAACTTATTGGATGCACAAGATTGGTTAAAAACCCTAATTGGACAAGAATAAGCCTAGGGAGGACGAAAATGACCTAATTGATCATCCAATGACACAAACACACCTATTGGATGCACAAGATTGGTTAAAAACCCTAATTGGACAAGAATAAGCCTAGGGAGGACGAAAATGACCTAATTGATCATCCAATGACACAAACACACCTATTGGATGCACAAGATTGGTTAAAAACCCTAATTGGACAAGAAGATGCCTAGGGAGGACAAAAATGACCTAATTGATCATCGAATGACACAAACACACCTATTGGATGCAAAAGTTTGGTTAAAAACCCTAATTGGACAAGAATAAGCCAAGGGAGAACGAATATGACCTAAATGTTAATCCAATAACACAAATGAACTTATTGGATGCACAAGATTGGTTAAAAACCCTAATTCGACAAGAATAAGCCTAGGGAGGACGAAAATGACCTAATTGATCATCCAATGACACAAACACACCTATTGGATGCACAAGATTGGTTAAAAACCCTAATTGGACAAGAATAAGCCTAGGGAGGACGAAAATGACCTAATTGATCATCCAATGACACAAACACACCTATTGGATGCACAAGATTGGTTAAAAACCCTAATTGGACAAGAACAAGCCTAGGGAGGACGAAAATGACCTAAATGTTAATCCAATGACACAAACACACCTATTGGATGCACAACATTGGTTAAAAACCCTAATTGGACTAGAATAAGCTTAGGGAGGACGAAAATGACCTAATTGATCATCCAATGTCACAAACACACCTATTGGAAGCACAAGATTGGTTAAAAACCCTAATTGGACAAGAATATGACTAGGAAGGACGAAAATGACCTAAATGTTAATCCAATGACAGAAATGAACTTATTGGATGCACAAGATTGGTTAAAAACCCTAATTGGACAAGAATAAGCCTAGGGAGGACGAAAATGACCTAATTGATCATCCAATGACACAAACACACCTATTGGATGCACAAGATTGGTTAAAAACCCTAATTGGACAAGAATATGCCTAGGGAGGAGGAAAATGACCTAAAAATTAATTCAATGACACAAACAAAGTTATTGGATGCACAAGATTGGTTAAAAACCCTAATTGGACAAGAATAAGCCTAGGGAGGACGAAAATGACCTAATTGATCATCCAATGACACAAACACACCTATTGGATGCACAAGATTGGTTAAAAACCCTAATTGGACAAGAATATGCCTAGGGAGGACGAAAATGACCTAAATGTTAATCCAATGACACAAATGAACTTATTGGATGCACAAGATTGGTTAAAAACCCTAACTGGACAAGAATAAGCCTACGGAGGACGAAAATAACCTAATTGATCATCCAATGACACAAACACACCTATTGGATGCACAAGATTGGTTAAAAACACTTATTGGACAAGAATATGCCTAGGGAGGACGAAAATGACCTAAATATTAATTCAATGACACAAACAAAGTTATTGGATGCACAAGATTGGTTAAAAACCCTAATTGGACAAGAATCAGCCTAGGGAGAACGAAAATGACCGAAATGTTAATCCAATGACATAACTCAACTTATTGGATGCACAAGATTGGTTAAAAACCCTAATTGGACAAGAATAAGCCTAGGGAGGACGAAAATGACCTAATTGATCATCCAATGATACAAACACACCTATTGGATGCACAAGATTGGTTAAAAACCCTAATTGGACAAGAATAAGCCTAGGGAGGACGAAAATGATCTAAATGATCATCCAATGACACAAACACACCTATTGGATGCACAAGATTGGTTAAAAATCCTAATTGGACAAGAATATCCCTAGGGAGGACGAAAATGACCTAATTGATCATCCAATGACACAAACACACCTATTGGATGCACAAGATTGGTTAAAAACCCTAGTTGGACAAGAATATGCCTAGGGAGGACGAAAATGACCTAATTGATCATCCAATGACACAATTGAACTTATTGGATGCACAAGATTGGTTAAAAACCCTAATTGGACAAGAATAAGCCTAGGGAGGACGAAAATGACCTAATTGATCATCCAATGACACAAACACACCTATTGGATGCACAAGATTGGTTAAAAACCCTAATTGGACAAGCATACGCCTAGGGAGGACGAAAATGACCTAATTGATCATCCAATGACACAAACACACCTATTGGATGCACAAGATTGGTTAAAAACCCTAATTGGACAAGAATATGCCTAGGGAGGACGAAAATGACCTAAATGTTAATCCAATGACACAAATGAACTTATTGGATGCACAAGATTGGTTAAAAACCCTAATTGGAGAAGAATAAACCTAGGGTGGATCAAAATGATCTAATTGATCATCCAATGACACAAACACACCTATTGGATGCACAAGATTGGTTAAAAACCCTAATTGGACAAGAATAAGCCTAGGGAGGACGAAAATGACCTAATTGATCATCCAATGACACAAACACACCTATTGGATGCACAAGATTGGTTAAAAACCCTAATTGGACAAGAATACGCCTAGGGAGGACGATAATGACCTAATTGATCATCCAATGACACAAACACACCTATTGGATGCACAAGATTGGTTAAAAACCTTAATTGGACAAGAATATGACTAGGGAGGACGAAAATGACCTAAATGTTAATCCAATGACACAAATGAACTTATTGGATGCACAAGATTAGTTAAAAACCCTAATTGGACAAGAATAAGCCTAGGGAGGATCAAAATGACCTAATTGATCATCCAATGACACAAACACACCTATTGGATGCACAAGATTGGTTAAAAACCCTAATTGGACAAGAATATGCCTAGGGAGGACGAAAATGACCTAAATGTTAATCCAATGACACAAATGAACTTATTGGATGCACAAGATTGGTTAAAAACCCTAATTGGACAAGAATAAGCATATAAAGGACGAAAATGACCTAATTGATCATCCAATGACACAAACACACCTATTGGATGCACAAGAATGGTTAAAAACCCTAATTGGACAAGAATATGCCTAGGGAGGACGAAAATGACCTAATTGATCATCCAATGACACAAACACACCTATTGGATGCACAAGATTGGTTAAAAACCCTAATTGGACAAGAATATGCATAGAGAGAACGAAAATGACCTAAATGTTAATCCAATGACACAAATGAACATATTGGATGCACAAGATTGGTTAAAAACCCTAATTGGACAAGAATAAGCCTAGGGAGGACGAAAATGACCTAATTGATCATCCAATGACACAAACACACCTATTGGATGCACAAGATTGGTTAAAAACCCTAGTTGGACAAGAATATGCCTAGGGAGCAAAAATGACCTAATTGATCATCCAATGACACAAACAAACTTATTGGATGCACAAGATTGGATAAAAACCCTAATTGGACAAGAATAAGCCTAGGGAGGACGAAAATGACCTAAATGTTAATCGAATGACACAAATGAACTTATTGGATGGACAAGATTGGTTAAAAACACTAATTGGCAAAGAATATGCCTAGGGAGGACGAAAATGACCTAATTGATCATCCAATGACACAAACACACCTATTGGATGCACAAGATTTGTTAAAAACCCTAATTGGACAAGAATAAGCATAGGGAGGACGAAAATGACCTAATTGATCATCCAATGACACAAACACACCTATTGGATGCACAAGATTGGTTAAAAACCCTAATTGGACAAGAATATGCCTAGGGAGGACGAAAATGACCTAATTGATCATCCAATGACACAAACAAACTTATTGGATGCACAAGATTGGTTAAAAACCCTAATTGGACAAGGATAAGCCTAGGGAGGACGAAAATGACCTAAATGTTAATCCAATGACACAAATGAACTTATTGGATGGACAAGATTGGTTAAAAACACTAATTGGGCAAGAATATGCCTAGGGATGACGAAAATGACCTAATTGATCATCCACTGACACAAAAACACCTATTGGATGCACAAGATTGATTAAAAATCCTAATTGGACAAGAATATGCCTAGGGAGAACGAAAATGACCTAAATTGATCATCCAATGACACAAACACACCAATTGGATGCACAAGATTGGTTAAAAACCCTAATTGGACAAGAATATGCCTAGGGAGAACGAAAATGACCTAAATGTTAATCCAATGACACAAATGAACTTATTGGATGCACAAGATTGGTTAAAAACCCTAATTGGACAAGAATAAGCCTAGGGAGGACGAAAATGACCTAATTGATCATCCAATGACACAAACACACCTATTGGATGCACAAGATTGGTTAAAAACCCTAGTTGGACTAGAATATGCTTAGGGTGGACGAAAATGACCTAATTGATCATCCAATGACACAAACAAACTTATTGGATGCACAAGATTGGTTAAAAATCCTAATTGGACAAGAATAAGCCTAGGGAGGACGAAAATGACCTAAATGTTAATCCAATGACACAACTCAACTTATTGGATGGACAAGATTGGTTAAAAACCCTAATTGGGCAAGAATAAGCCTAGGGAGGACGAAAATGACCTAAATGTTAATCCAATGACACAACTCAACTTATTGGATGCACAAGATTGGTTAAAAACCCTAATTGGACAAGAATAAGCCTAGGGAGGACGAAAATGACCTAATTGATCATCCAATGACACAAATGAACTTATTGGATGCACAAGATTGGTTAAAAACCCTAATTGGACAAGAATAAGCCTAGGGAGGACGAAAATGACCTAATTGATCATCCAATGACACAAACACACCTATTGGATGCACAAGATTGGTTAAAAAACCTAATTGGAGAAGAATATGCCTTGGGAGGACGAAAATGACCTAAATGTTAATCCAATGACACAAATGAACTTATTGGATGCACAAGATTGGTTAAAAACCCTAATTGGACAAGAATAAGCCTTGGGAGGACGAAAATGACCTAATTGATCATCCAATGACACAAACACACCTATTGGATGCACAAGACTGGTTAAAAACCGTAATTGGACAAGAATATGCCAAGGAAGGACGAAAATGACCTAATTGATCATCCAATGACACAAACACACCTATTGGATGCAAAAGATTGGTTAAAAACCCTAATTGGACAAGAATAAGCCTAGGGAGGACGAAAATGACCTAATTGATCATCCAATGACACAAACACACCTATTGGATGCACAAGATTGGTTAAAAACCCTAATTGGACAAGAATATGCCTAGGGAGGACGAAAATAACCTAAATATTAATTCAATGACACAAACAAACTTATTGGATGCACAAGATTGGTTAAAAACCCTAATTTGACAAGAATAAGCCTAGGGAGGACAAAAATGACTTAATTGATTATCCAATGACACAACCACACCTATTGGATGCACAAGATTGGTTAAAAACCCTAATTGGACAAGAATATGCCAAGGGAAGACGAAAATGACCTAAATGTTAATCCAATAACACAAATGAACTTATTGGATGCACAAGATTGGTTAAAAACCCTAATTGGACAAGAATAAGCCTAGGGAGGACGAAAATGACCTAATTGATCATCCAATGACACAAACACACCTATTGGATGCACAAGATTGGTTAAAAACCCTCATTGGACAAGAAAATGCATAGGGAGGACGAAAATGACCTAAATGATCATCCAATGACACAATGAACTTATTGGATGCACAAGATTGGTTAAAAATCCTAATTGGACAAGAATTAGCCTTGGGAGGACGAATATGACCTAATTGATCATCCAATGACACAAACGCACCTGTTGGATGCACAAGACTGGTTAAAAACCCTAATTGGACAAGAATATGCCTAGGAAGGACGAAAATGACCTAATTGATCATCCAATGACACAAACACACGTATTGGAAGCATAAGATTGTTTAAAAACCCTAATTGGACAAGAATAAGCCTAGGGAGGACGAAAATGACCTAATTGATCATCCAATGACACAAACACACCTATTGGATGCACAAGATTGGTTAAAAACCCTAATTGGGCAAGTATAAGCCTAGGGAGGACGAAAATGACCTAACTGATCATCCAATGACACAAACACACGTATTGGAAGCACAAGATTGGTTAAAAACCCTAATTGGACAAGAATAAGCCTAGGGAGGACGAAAATGACCTAATTGATCATCCAATGACACAAACACACCTATTGGATGCACAAGATTGGTTAAAAACCCTAATTGGACAAGAATATGCCTAGGGAGGACGAAAATGACCTAAATGTTAATCCAATGACACAAATGAACTTATTGGATGCACAAGATTGGTTAAAAATCCTAATTGGACAAGAATAAGCCTAGGGAGGATCAAAGTGACCTAATTGATCATCCAATGACACAAACACACCTATTGGATGCACAAGATTGGTTAAAAACCCTAATTGGACAAGAATATGCCTAGGGAGGACGAAAATGACCTAAATGTTAATCCAATGACACAAATGAACTTATTGGATGCACAAGATTGGTTAAAAACCCTAATTGGACAAGAATAAGCCTAGGAAGGACGAAAATGACCTAATTGATCATCCAATGACACAAACACACCTATTGGATGCACAAGATTGGTTAAAAACCCTAATTGGAGAAGAATAAGCCTAGGGAGGACGAAAATGACCTAATTGATCATCCAATGAAACAAACAAACCTATTGGATGCACAAGATTGGTTAAAACCCCTAATTGGACAAGAATAAGCCTAGGGAAGACGAAAATGACCTAATTGATCATCCAATGACACCAACACACCTATTGGATGCACAAGATTGTGTAAAAACCCTAATTGGACAAGAATAAGCCTAGGGAGGACGAAAATGACCTAATTGATCATCCAATGACACAAACACACCTATTGGATGCACAAGATTGGTTAAAAACCCTAATTGGACAAGAATAAGCCTAGGGAGGACGAAAATGACCTAATTGATCATCCAATGACACAAACACACCTATTGGATGCACAAGATTGGTTAAAAACCCTAATTGGACAAGAATATGCCTAGGGTGGACGAAAATGACCTAAATGTTAATCCAATGACACAAATGAACTTATTGGATGCACAAGATTGGTTAAAACCCCTAATTGGACAAGAATAAGCCTAGGGAGGACGAAAATGACCTAATTGATCATCCAATGACACAAACACACCTATTGGATGCACAAGATTGGTTAAAAACCCTAATTGGACAAGCTTATGCCTACGGAGGGCGAAAATGACCTAAATATTAATTCAATGACACAAACAAAGTTATTGGATGCACAAGATTGGTTAAAAACCCTAATTGGACAAGAATAAGCCTAGGGAGGACGAAAATGACCTAATTGATCATCCATTGACACAAACACACCTATTGGATGCACAAGATTGGTTAAAAACCCTAATTGGACAAGAATATGCCTAGGGTGGACGAAAATGACCTAAATGTTAATCCAATGACACAAATGAACTTATTGGATGCACAAGATTGGTTAAAAACCTAATTGGACAAGAATAAGCTTAGGGAGAATGAAAATTACCTAAATTTTAATCCAATGACACAACTCAACTTATTGGATGCACAAGATTGGTTAAAAACCCTAATTGGACAAGAATAAGCTTAGGGAGGACGAAAATGACCTACTTGATCATCCAATGACACAAACACACCTATTGGATGCACAAGATTGGTTAAAAACCCTAATTGGACAACAATATGCCTAGGGAGGACGAATATGACCTAAATGTTAAACCAATAACACAAATGAACTTATTGGATGCACAAGATTGGGTAAAAACCCTAATTGGACAAGAATAAGCCTAGGGAGAATGAAAATGACCTAAATGTTAATCCAATGACACAACTCAACTTATTGGATGCACAAGATTGGTTAAAAACCCTAATTGGACAAGAATAAGCCTAGGGAGGACGAAAATGACTTAATTGATCATCCAATGACACAAACACACCTATTGGAAGCACAAGATTGGTTAAAAACCCTAGTTGGACAAGAATATGCCTAGGGAGGACGAAAATGACCTAATTGATAATCCAATAACACAAATGAACTTATTGGATGCACAAGATTGGTTAAAAACCCTAATTGGACAAGAATAAGCCTAGGGAGGACGAAAATGACCTAATTGATCATCCAATGACACAAACACACCTATTGGATGCACAAGATTGGTTAAAAACCCTAATTGGACAAGAATAAGCCTAGAGAGAACGAAAATGACCTAATTGATCATCCAATGACACAAACACACCTATTGGATGCACAAGATTGGTTAAAAACCCTAATTGGACAAGAATAAGCCTAGGGAGGACGAAAATGACCTAATTGATCATCCAATGACACAAACACACCTATTGGATGCACAAGATTGGTTAAAAACCCTAATTGGACAAGAAAAAGCCTAGGGAGGACGAAAATGACCTAATTGATCATCCAATGACACAAACACACCTATTGGATGCACAAGATTGGTCTAAAACTCTAATTGGACAAGAATATGCCTAGGGAGGACGAAAATGACCTAAATGTTAATCCAATGACACAAACACACCTATTGGATGCACAAGATTGGTTAAAAACCCTAATTGGGCAAGAATATGCCTAGCGAGGACGAAAATGACCTAATTGATCATCCAATGACACAAACACACCTATTGGATGCACAAGATTGGTTAAAAACCCTAATTGGACAAGAATAAGCCTAGGGAGGACGAAAATGACCTAATTTATCATCCAATAACACAAACACACCTATTTGATGGACAAGATTGGTTAAAAACCCTAATTGGACAAGAATAAGCCTAAGGAGGACGAAAATGACCTAATTGATCATCCAACGACACAAATGAACTTATTGGATGCACAAGATTGGTTAAAAACCCTAATTGGACAAGAATAAGCCTAGGGAGGACGAAAATGACCTAATTGATCATCCAATGACACAAACACACCTATTGGATGCACAAGATTGGTTAAAAACCCTAATTGGACAAGAATATGCCTGGGGAGGACGAAAATGACCTAATTGATCGTCCAATGACACAAATGAACTTATTGGATGCACAAGATTAGTTAAAAACCTTAATTGGACAAGAATAAGCCTAGGGACGACGAAAATAACCTAATTGATCATCCAATGACACAAAAACACCTATTGGATGCACAAGATTGGTTAAAAACACTAATTGGACAAGAATATGCCTAGGCAGGACGAAAATGACCTAAATGTTAATCCAATTACACAACTCAACTTATTGGATGCACAAGATTGGTTAAAAACCCTAATTGGACAAGAATAAGACTAGGGATGACGAAAATGACCTAAATGTTAATCCAATGACACAACTCAACTTATTGGATGCACAAGATTGGTTAAAAACCCTAATTGGACAAGAATAAGCCTAGGGAGGACGAAAATGACCTAATTGATCATCCAATGACACAAACACACCTATTGGATGCACAAGATTGGTTAAAAACCCTAATTGGACAAGAATATGCCTAGGGACGACGAAAATGACCTAAATATTAATTCAATGACACAAACAAACTTATCGGATGCACAAGATTGGTTAAAAACCCTAATTGGACAAGAATAAGCCTAGGGAGGACGAAAATGACCTAATTGATCATCCAATGACACAAACACACCTATTGGATGCACAAGATTGGTTAAAAACCCTAATTGGACAAGAATATGCCTAGGGAGGACGAAAATGACCTAATTGATCATCCAATGACACAAACACAGCTATTGGATGCACAAGATTGGTTAAAAACCCTAATTGGACCAGAATAAGCCTAGGGAGGACGAAAATGACCTAATTGATCATCCAATGACACAAACACACCTATTGGATGCACAAGATTGGTTAAAAACCCTAATTGGGAAGAATAAGTGTAGGGAGGACGAAAATGACCTAATTGATCGTCCAATGACAGAAACACACCTATTGGATGCACAAGATTGGTTAAAAACCCTAATTGGACAAGAATATGCCTAGGGAGGACGAAAATGACCTAATTGATCATCCAATGACACAAACACGCCTATTGGAAGCACAAGATTGGTTAAAAACCCTAATTGGACAAGAATATGCCTAGGGAGGACGAAAATGACCTAATTGATCATCCAATGACACAAACACAGCTATTGGATGCACAAGATTGGTTAAAAACCCTAATTGGACAAGAATAAGCCTAGGGAGGACGAAAATAACCTAATTGATCATCCAATGACACAAACACACCTATTGGATGCACAAGATTGGTTAAAAACCCTAATTGGACAAGAATATGTCTAGGGAGGACGAAAATGACCTAAATATTAATTCAAGGACACAAACAAAGTTATTGGATGCACAAGATTGGTTAAAAACCCTAATTGGACAAGAATAAGCCTAGGGAGGACGAAAATGACCTAATTGATCATCCAATGACACAAACACACCTATTGGATGCACAAGATTGGTTAAAAACCCTAATTGTACAAGAATATGCCTAGGGAGGACGAAAATAACCTAAATATTAATTCAATGACACAAACAAACTTATTGGATGCACAAGATTGGTTAAAAACCCTAATTGGACAAGAATAAGCCTAGGGAGGACAAAAATGACCTAATTGATCATCCAATGACACAAACACACCTATTGGATGCACAAGATTGGTTAAAAACCCTAATTGGACAAGAATAAGCCTAGGGAGGACGAAAATGACCTAATTGATCATCCAATGACACAAACACACCTATTGGATGCACAAGATTGGTTAAAAACCCTAATTGGACAAGAATAAGCCTAGGGAGGACGAAAATTTCCTAATTGATCATCCAATGACACAAACACACCTATTGGATGCACAAGATTGGTTAAAAACCCTAATTGGACAAGAATAAGCCTAGGGAGGACGAAAATGACCTAATTGATCATCCAATGACACAAACACACCTATTGGATGCACAAGATTGGTTAAAAACCCTAGTTGGACAAGAATATGCCTAGGGAGGACAAAAATGACCTAATTGATCATCCAATGACACAAATGAACTTATTGCATGCACAAGATTTGTTAAAAACCCTAATTGGACAAGAATAAGCCTAGGGAGGACGAAAATGACCTAATTGATCATCCAATGACACAAACACACCTATTGGATGCACAAGATTGGTTAAAAACCCTAATTGGACAAGAATAAGCCTAGGGAGGACGAAAATGACCTAATCGATCTTCCAATGACACAAACACACCTATTGGATGCACAAGATTGGTTAAAAACCCTAATTGGACAAGAATAAGCCTAGGGAGGACGAAAATGACCTAATTGATCATCCAATGACACAAACACACCTATTGGATGCACAAGATTGGTTAAAAACCCTAATTGGACAAGAATATGCCAAGGGAGGACGAAAATGACCTAATTGATCATCCAATGACACAGACACACCTATTGGATGCACAAGATCGGTTAAAAACCCTAATTGGACAAGAATAAGCCTAGGGAGGATGAAAATGACCTAATTGATCATCCAATGACACAAACACACCTATTGGATGCACAAGATTGGTGAAAAACCTTAATTGGACAAGAATATGCCTAGGGAGGACGAAAATGACCTAATTGATCATCCATTGCCACAAGCACACCTATTAAATGCACAAGATTGGTTAAAAACCCTAATTGGACAAGAATAAGCCTATTGAGGACGAAAATGACCTAAATGTTAATCCAATGACACAACTCAACTTATTGGATGCACAAGATTGGTTAAAAACCCTAATTGGACAAGAATAAGCCTAGGGAGGACGAAAATGACCTAATTGATCATCCAATGACACAAACACACCTATTGGATGCACAAGATTGGTTAAAAACCCTAATTGGACAAGAACATGCCTAGAGAGGACGAAAATGACCTAATTGATCATCCAATGACACAAACACACCTATTGGATGCACAAGATCGGTTAAAAACCCTAATTGGACAAGAATAAGCCTAGGGAGGACGAAAATGACCTAATTGATCATCCAATGACACAAACACACCTATTGGATGCACAAGATTGGTTAAAAACCCTAATTAAACAAGAATATGCCTAGGGAGGACGAAAATGACCTAAATGTTAATCCAATGACTCAAAGGAACTTATTGGATGCACAAGATTGGTTAAAAACCCTAATTGGACAAGAATAAGCCTAGGGAGGACGAAAATGACCTAATTGATCATCCAATGACACAAACACACCTATTGGATGCACAAGATTGGTTAAAAACCCTAATTGGACAAGAATAAGGCTAGGGAGGACGAAAATGACCTAATTGATCATCCAATGACACAAACACACCTATTGGATGGACAAGATTGGTTAAAAACCCTAATTGGACAAGAATATGCCTAGGGAGGACGAATATGACCTAAATGTTAATCCAATAACACAAATGAACTTATTGGATGCACAAGATTGGTTAAAAACCCTAATTGGACAAGAATAAGCCTAGGGAGAACGAAAATGACCTAAATGTTAATCCAATGACACAACTCAACTTATTGGATGCACAAGATTGGTTAAAAACCCTAATTGGAAGAGAATAAGCCTAGGGAGGACGAAAATGACCTAATTGATCATCCAATGACACAAACAAACCTATTGGATGCACAAGATTGGTTAAAAACCCTAATTGGACAAGAATATGCCTAGGGAGGACGAAAATGACCTAAATGTTAATCCAATGACACAAATGAACTTATTGGATGTACAAGATTGGTTAAAAACCCTAATTGGACAAGAATAAGCCTAGGGAGGACGAAAATGACCTAATTGATCATCCAATGACACAAACACACCTATTGGATGCACAAGATTGGTTAAAAACCCTAATTGGACAAGAATATGCCTAAGGAGGACGAAAATGACCTAAATGTGAATCCAATGACACAATTGAACTTATTGGATGCACAAGATTGGTTAAAAACCTAATTGGACAAGAATATGCCTAGGGAGAATGAAAATGACCTAAATGTTAATCCAATGACACAACTCAACTTATTGGATGCACAAGATTGGTTAAAAACCCTAATTGGACAAGAATAAGCCTAGGGAGGACGAAAATGACCTAATTGATCATCCAATGAGACTAATGAACTTATTGGATGCACAAGATTGGTTAAAAACCCTAATTGGACAAGAATAAGCCTAGGGAGGACGAAAATGACCTAATTGATCATCCAATGACACAAACACACCTATTGGATGCACAAGATTGGTTAAAAACCCTAACTAGACAAGAATATGCCTAGGGATGACGAAAATGACCTAATTGATCATCCAATGACACAAACACACCTATTGGATGCACAAGATTGGTTAAAAACCCTAATTTGACAAGAATATGACTAGGGAGGACGAATATGACCTAAATGTTAATCCAATAACACAAATGAACTTATTGGATGCACAAGATTGGTTAAAAACCCTAATTGGACAAGAATAAGCCTAGGGAGGACGAAAATGACCTAATTGATCATCCAATGACACAAACACACCTATTGGATGCACAAGATTGGTTAAAAACCCTAATTGGACAAGAATAAGCCTAGGAAGGACTAAAATGACCTAATTGATCTTCCAATGACACAAACACACCTATTGGATGCACAAGATTGGTTAAATCCCTAATTGGACAAGAATATGCCTAGGGAGGACGAAAATGACCTAATTGATCATCCAATGACACAAACACACCTATTGGATGCACAAGATTGGTTAAAAACCATAATTGGACAAGAATAAGCCTAGGGAGGACGAAAATGACCTAATTGATCATCCAATGACACAAACACACCTATTGGATGCACAAGATTGGTTAAAAACCCTAATTGGACAAGAATATGCCTAGGAAGGACGAAAATGACCTAAATATTAATTCAATGATACAAACAAACTTATCGGATGCACAAGATTGGTTAAAAACCCTAATTGGACAAGAATAAGCCTAGGGAGGACGAAAATGACCTAATTGATCATCCAATGACACAAACACACCTATTGGATGCACAAGATTGGTTAAAAACCCTAATTGGACAAGAATATGCCTAGGGAGGACGAAAATCACCTAATTGATCATCCAATGACACTAATGAACTTATTGGATGCACAAGATTGGTTAAAAACCCTAATTGGACAAGAATAAGCCTAGGGAGGACGAAAATGACCTAATTGATCATCCAATGACACAAACACACCTATTGGATGCACAAGATTGGTTAAAAACCCTAATTGGAGAAGAATATGCCTTGGGAGGACGAAAATGACCTAAATGTTAATCCAATGACACAAATGAACTTATTGGATGCACAAGATTGGTTAAAAACCATAATTGGACAAGAATAAGCATTGGGAGGACGAAAATGACCTAATTGATCATCCAATGACACAAACACACCTATTGGATGCACAAGACTAGTTAAAAACCGTAATTGGACAAGAATATGCCTAGGAAGGACGAAAATGACCTAATTGATCATCCAATGACACAAACACACCTATTGGATGCACAAGATTGGTTAAAAACCCTAATTGGACAAGAATAAGCCTAGGGAGGACGAAATTGACCTAATTGATCATCCAATGACACAAACACACCTATTGGATGCACAAGATTGGTTAAAAACCCTAATTGGACAAGAATATGCCTAGGGAGGACGAAAATGACCTAAATATTAATTCAATGACATAAACAAACTTATCAGATGCACAAGATTGGTTAAAAACCCTAATTGGACAAGAATAAGCCTAGGGAGGACGAAAATGACCTAATTGATCATCCAATGACACAAACACACCTATTGGATGCACAAGATTGGTTAAAAACCCTAATTGGACAAGAATAAGCCTAGGGAGGACGAAAATGACCTAATTGATCATCCAATGACACAAACACACCTATTGGATGCACAAGATATGTTAAAAACCCTAATTGGACTAGAATATGCCTAGTGAGGACGAAAATGACCTAAATATTAATTCAATGTCACAAACAAACTTATCGGATGCACAAGATTGGTTAAAAACTCTAATTGGATAAGAATAAGCCTAGGGAGGACGAAAACGACCTAATTGATCATCCAATCACACAAACACACCTATTGGATGCACAAGATTGGTTAAAAACCCTAATTGGACAAGAATATGCCTACGGAGGACGAAAATGACCTAAATATTAATTCAATGACACAAACAAAGTTATTGGATGCACAAGATTGGTTAAAAACCCTAATTTGACAAGAATAAGCCTAGGGAGGACGAAAATGACCTAATTGATCATCCAATGACACAAACACACCTATTGGATGCACAAAATTGGTTAAAAACCCTAATTGGACAAGTATATGCCTAGGGAGGACGAAAATGACCTAAATGTTAATCCAATGACACAAATGAACTTATTGGTTGCACAAGATTGGTTAAAAACCCTAATTGGACAAGAATAAGCCTAGGGAGGACGAAAATGACCTAATTGATCATCCAATGATACAAACACACCTATTGGATGCACAAGATTGGTTAAAAACCCTAATTGGACAAGAATAAGCCTAGGGAGGACGAAAATGACCTAATTGATCATCCAATGATACAAACACACCTATTGGATGCACAAGATAGGTTAAAAACCCTAATTGGACAAGAATATGCCTAGGGAGGAAGAAAATGACCTAAATATTAATTCAATGACACAAACAAAGTTATTGGATGCACAAGATTGGTTAAAAACCCTAATTGGATAAGAATAAGCCTAGGGAGGACGAAAATGACCTAATTGATCATCCAATCACACAAACACACCTATTGGATGCACAAGATTGGTTAAAAACCCTAATTGGACAAGAATATGCCTAGGGAGGACGAAAATGACCTAAATATTAATTCAATGACACAAACAAACTTATCGGATGCACAAGATTGGTTAGAAACCCTAATTGGACAAGAATAAGCCTAGAGAGAACGAAAATGACCTAAATGTTAATCCAATGACACAACTCAACTTATTGGATGCACAAGATTGGTTAAAAACCCTAATTGGACAAGAATAAGCCTAGGGAGGACGAAAATGACCTAATTGATCATCCAATGACACAAACACACCTATTGGATGCACAAGATTGATTAAAAACCCTAGTTGGACAAGAATATGCCTAGGGAGGACGAAAATGACCTAATTGATCATCCAATAACACAAATAAACTTATTGGATGCACAAGATTGGTTAAAAACCCTAATTGGACAAGAATAAGCATAGGGAGGACGAAAATGACCTAATTGATCATCCAATGACACAAACACACCTATTGGATGTACAAGATTGGTTAAAAACCCTAATTGGACAAGAATATGCCTAGGGAGGACGAAAATGACCTAAATGTTAATCCAATGACACAAATGTACTTATTGGATGCACAAGATTGGTTAAAAACCCCTAATTGGACAAGAATAAGCTTAGGGAGGACGAAAATGACCTAATTGATCATCCAATGACACAAACACACCTATTGGATGCACAAGATTGGTTAAAAACCCTAATTGGACAACAATATGCCTAGGGAGGACGAATATGACCTAAATGTTAAACCAATAACACAAATGAACTTATTGGATGCACAAGATTGGGTAAAAACCCTAATTGGACAAGAATAAGCCTAGGGAGAACGAAAATGACCTAAATGTTAATCCAATGACACAACTCAACTTATTGGATGCACAAGATTGGTTAAAAACCCTAATTGGACAAGAATAAGCCTAGGGAGGACGAAAATGACTTAATTGATCATCCAATGACACAAACACACCTATTGGATGCACAAGATTGGTTAAAAACCCTAGTTGGACAAGAATATGCCTCGGGAGGACGAAAATGACCTAATTGATAATCCAATAACACAAATGAACTTATTGGATGCACAAGATTGGTTAAAAACCCTAATTGGACAAGAATAAGCCTAGGGAGGACGAAAATGACCTAATTGATCATCCAATGACACAAACACACCTATTGCATGCACAAGATTGGTTAAAAACCCTAATTGGACAAGAATAAGCCTAGGGAGGACGAAAATGACCTAATTGATCATCCAATGACACAAACACACCTATTGGATGCACAAGATTGGTTAAAAACCCTAATTGGACAAGAATAAGCCTAGGGAGGACGAAAATGTCCTAATTGATCATCCAATGACACAAACACACCTATTGGATGCACAAGATTGGTTTAAAACCCTAGTTAGACAAGAATATGCCTAGGGAGGATGAAAATGACATAATTGATCATCCAATGACACAAATGAACTTATTGGATGCACAAGATTTGTTAAAAACCCTAATTGGACAAGAATAAGCCTAGGGAGGACGAAAATGACCTAATTGATCATCCAATGACACAAACACACCTATTGGATGCACAAGATTGGTTAAAAACCCTAATTGGACAAGAATAAGCCTAGTGAGGACGAAAATGACCTAAGTGATCATCCAATGACACAAACACACCTATTGGTAGCACAAGATTGGTTAAAAACCCTAATTGGACAAGAATATGCCTAGGGAGGACGAAAATGACCTAAATGTTAATCCAATGACACAAATGAACTTATTGGATGCACAAGATTGGTTAAAAACCCTAATTGGGCAAGAATAAGCCTAGGGAGGACGATAATGACCTAATTGATCATCCAATGACACAAACACACCTATTGGATGCACAAGATTGGTTAAAAACCCTAATTGGACAAGAATAAGCCTAGGGAGGACAAAAATGACCTAATTGATCATCCAATGACACAAACACACCTATTGGATGCACAAGATTGGTTAAAAACCCTAATTGGACAAGAATAAGCCTAGGGAGGACGAAAATGACCTAATTGATCATCCAAGGACACAAACACACCTATTGGATGCACAAGATTGGTTAAAAACCCTAATTGGACAAGAATAAGCCTAGGGAGGACGAAAATGACCTAATTGATCATCTAATGACACAAATGAACTTATTGGATGCACAAGATTGGTTAAAAACCCTAGTTGGACAAGAATATGCCTAGGGAGGACGAAAATAACCTAAATGATCATCCAATGACAGAAATGAACTTATTGGATGCACAAGATTTGTTAAAAACCCTAATTGGACAAGAATAAGCCTAGGGAGGACGAAAATGACCTAATTGATCATCCAATGACACAAACACACCTATTGGATGCACAAGATTGGTTAAAAACCCTAATTGGACAAGAATATGCCTAGGGAGGACGAAAATGACCTAAATGTTAATCCAATGACACAAATGAACTTATTGGATGCACAAGATTGGTTAAAAACCCTAATTGGACAAGAATAAGCCTAGGAAGGATCAAAGCGACCTAATTGATCATCCAATGAGATAAACACACCTATTGGATGCACAAGACTGGTTAAAAACCCTAATTGGACAAGAATATGCCTATGGAGGACGAAAATGACCTAATTGATCATCCTATGACACAAATGAACTTATTGGATGCACAAGATTTGTTAAAAACCCTAATTGGACAAGAATAAGCCTAGGGAGGACGAAAATGACCTAATTGATCATCCAATGACACAAACACACCTATTGGATGCACAAGATTGGTTAAAAACCCTAATTGGACAAGAATATGCCTAGGGAGGACGAAAATGACCTAAATGTTAATCCAATGACACAAATGAACTTATTGGATGCACAAGATTGGTTAAAAACCCTAATTGGACAAGAATAAGCCTATGGAGGATCAAAGCGACCTAATTGATCATCCAATGAGATAAACACACCTATTGGATGCACAAGACTGGTTAAAAACCCTAATTGGACAAGAATATGCCTATGGAGGACGAAAATGACCTAATTGATCATCCTATGACACAAATGAACTTATTGGATGCACAAGATTTGTTAAAAACCCTAATTGGACAAGAATAAGCCTAGGGAGGACGAAAATGACCTAATTGATCATCCAATGACACAAACACACCTATTGGATGCACAAGATTGGTTAAAAACCCTAATTGGACAGGAATAAGCCTAGGGAGGAAGAAAATGACCTAATTGATCATCCAATGACACAAACACACCTATTGGATGCACAAGATTGGTTAAAAACTCTAATTGGACAAGAATAAGCCTAGGGAGGACGAAAATAACCTAATTGATCATCCAATGACACAAACACACCTATTGGATGCACAAGATTGGTTAAAAACTCTAATTGGACAAGAATAAGCCTAGGGAGGACGAAAATGACCTAAATATTAATTCAATGACACAAACAAACTTATCGGATTCACAAGATTGGTTAAAAACCCTAATTGGACAAGAATAAGCCTAGGGAGGACGAAAATGACCTAATTGATCATCCAATGACACAAACACACCTATTGGATGCACAAGATTGGTTAAAAACCCTAATTGGACAAGAATATGCCTAGGGAGGACGAAAATGACCTAAATGTTAATCCAATGACACAAATGAACTTATTGGATGCACAAGATTGGATATAAACCCTAACTGGACAAGAATAAGCCTAGGGAGGACGAAAATGACCTAATTGATCATCCAATGACACAAACACACCTATTGGATGCACAAGATTGGTTAAAAACCCTAATTGGACAAGAATATGCCTAGGGAGGAGGAAAATGACCTTAATATTAATTCAATGACACAAACAACGTTATTGGATGCACAAGATTGGTTAAAAACCCTAATTGGACAAGAATAAGCCTAGGGAGGACGAAAATGACCTAATTGATCATCCAATGACACAAACACACCTATTGGATGCACAAGATTGGTTAAAAACCCTAGTCGGACAATAATATGCCTAGGGAGGACGAAAATGACCAATTGATCATCCAATGACACAATTGAACTTATTGGATGCACAAGATTTGTTAAAAACCCTAATTGGACAAGAATAAGCCTAGGGAGGACGAAAATGACCTAATTGATCATCCAATGACACAAACACACCTATTGGATGCACAAGATTGGTTAAAAACCCTAATTGGACAAGAATAAGCCTAGGGAGGACGAAAATGACCTAATTGATCATCCAATGATACAAACACACCTATTGGATGCACAAGATTGGTTAAAAACCCTAATTGGACAAGAATAAGCCTAGGGAGGACGAAAATGACCTAATTGATCATCTATTGCCACGAACACACCTATTGGAAGCACAAGATTGGTTAAAAACCCTAATTGGACAAGAATATGCCTAGGGAGGACGAAAATGACCTAATTGGTCATCCAATGACACAAACACACCTATTGGATGCACAAGATTGGTTAAAAACCCTAATTGGACAAGAATAAGCCTAGGGTGGATGAAAATAACCTAATTGATCATCCAATGACACAAACACACCTATTGGATGCACAAGATTGGTTAAAAACCCTAATTGGACAAGAATATGCCTAGGGAGGACGAAAATGACCTAAATGTTAATCCAATGACACAAATGAACTTATTCGATGCACAAGATTTGTTAAAAACCCTAATTGGACAAGAATAAGCCTAGGGAGGACGAAAATGACCTAATTGATCATCCAATGACACAAACACACCTATTGGATGCACAAGATTGGTTAAAAACCCTAATTGGACAAGAATATGCCTAGGGAGGAGGAAAATGACCTAAAAATTAATTCAATGACACAAACAAAGTTATTGGATGCACAAGATTGGTTAAAAACCCTAATTGGACAAGAATAAGCCTAGGGAGGACGAAAATGACCTAATTGATCATCCAATGACACAAACACACCTATTGGATGCACAAGATTGGTTAAAAACACTAATTGGACAAGAATAAGTCTATGGTGGACGAAAATGACCTAATTGATCATCCAATGACACAAACACACCTATTGGATGCACAAGATTGGTTAAAAACCCTAATTGGACAAGAATATGCCTAGGGAGGACGAAAATGACCTAATTGATCATCCAATGACACAAATGAACTTATTGGATGCACAAGATTAGTTAAAAACCCTAATTGAACAAGAATAAGCCTAGGGAGGACGACAATAACCTAATTGATCATCCAATGACACAAACACACCTATTGGATGCACAAGATTGGTTAAAAACCCTAATTGGACAAGAATATGCCTAGGGAGGACGAAAATGACCTAATTGATCATCCAATGACACAAACACACCTATTGGATGCACAAGATTGGTTAAAAACCCTAGTTGGACAAGAATACGCCTAGGGAGGACGAAAATGACCTAATTGATCATCCAATGACAGAAACACACCTATTGGATGCACAAGATTGGTTAAAAACCCTAATTGGACAAGAATATGCGTAAGGAGGACGAAAATAACCTAATTGATCATCCAATGACACAAACACACCTATTGGATGCACAAGATTGGTTAAAAACCCTAATTGGACAAGAATATGCCTAGGGAGGACGAAAATGACCTAAATGTTAATCCAATGACACAAATGAACTTATTGGATGCACAAGATTGGTGAAAAACCCTAATTGGACAAGAATAAGCCTAGGGAGGACGAAAATGACCTAATTGATCATCCAATGACACAAACACACCTATTGGATGCACAAGATTGGTCCAAGAATATGCCTAGGGAGGACGAAAATGACCTAAATGTTAATCCAATGACACAAATGAACTTATTGGATGCACAAGATTGGTTAAAACCCCTAATTGGACAAGAATAAGCCTAGGGAGGACGAAAATGACCTAATTGATCATCCAATGACACAAACACACCTATTGGATGCACAAGATTGGTTAAAAACCCTAATTGGACAAGAATATGCCTAGGGAGGACGAAAATGACCTAAATGTTAATCCAATGACACAAATGAACTTATTGGATGATCAAGATTGCTTAAAAACCCTAATTGGACAAGAATAAGCCTAGGGAGGACGAAAATGACCTAATTGATCATCCAATGACGTAAACACACCTATTGGATGCACAAGATTGGTTAAAAACCCTAACTGGACAAGAATATGCCTAGGGAGGACGAAAATGACCTAATTGATCATCCAATGACACAAACACACCTATTGGATGCACAAGATTGGTTAAAAACCCTAATTGGACAAGAATATGCCTAGGGAGGACGAAAATGACCTAAATGTTAATCCAATGACACAAATGAACTTATTGGATGCACAAGATTGGTTAAAAACCCTAATTGGACAAGAATATACCTTGGGAGGACGAAAATGACCTAAATATTAATTCAATGACACAAACAAACTTATTGGATGCACAAGATTGGTTAAAAACCCTAATTGGACAAGAATAAGCCTAGGGAGGACGAAAATGACCTAATTGATCATCCAATGACACAAACACACCTATTGGATGCACAAGATTGGTTAAAAACCCTAAGCCTAGGGAGGACGAAAATGACCTAATTCATCATCCAAACACACAAACACACCTATTGGATGCACAAGATTGGTTAAAAACCCTAGTTGGACAAGAATATGCCTAGGGAGGACGAAAATGACCTAACTGATCATCCAATGACACAAATGAACTTATTGGATGCACAAGATTGGTTAAAAACCCTAATTGGACAAGAATAAGCCTTGGGAGGACGAAAATGACCTAATTGATCATCCAATGACACAAACACACCTATTGGATGCACAAGACTGGTTAAAAACCCTAGTTGGAAAAGAATATGCCTAGGAAGGACGAAAAGGACCTAATTGATCATCCAATGACACAAATGAACTTATTGGATGCACAAGATTTGTTAAAAACCCTAATTGGACAAGAATAAGCCTAGGGAGGACGAAAATGACCTAATTGATCATCCAATGACACAAACACACCTATTGGATGCACAAGATTGGTTAAAAACCCTAATTGGACAAGAATATGCCTAGGGAGGACGAAAATGACCTAAATGTTAATCCAATGACACAAATGAACTTATTGGATGCACAAGATTGGTTAAAAATCCTAATTTGATAAGAATAAGCCTAGGGAGGACGAAAATGACCTAATTGATCATCCAATGACACAAACACACCTATTGGATGCACAAGATTGGTTAAAAACCCTAGTTGGACAAGAATATGCCTAGGGAGGACGAAAATGACCTAATTGATCATCCAATGACACAAATGAACTTATTGGATGCACAAGATTGGTTAAAAACCCTAATTGGACAAGAATAAGCATAGAAAGGACGAAAATGACCTAATTGATCATCCAATGACACAAATGAATTTATTTGATGCACAAGATTTGTTAAAAACCCTAATTGGACAAGAATAAGCCTAGGGAGGACGAAAATGACCTAATTGATCATCCAATGACACAAACACACCTATTGGATGCACAAGATTGGTTAAAAACCCTAATTGGACAAGAATATGCCTAGGGAGGACGAAAATGACCTAAATTGATCATCCAATGACACAAACACACCTATTGGATGCACAAGATTGGTTAAAAACCCTAATTGGACAAGAATATGCCTAGGGAGGACGAAAATTACCTAAATGTTAATCCAATGACACAAATGAACTTATTGGATACACAAGATTGGTTAAAAACCCTAATTGGACAAGAATAAGCCTAGGGAGGATCAAAGTGACCTAATTGATCATCCAATGAGATAAACACACCTATTGGATGCACAAGATTGGTTAAAAACCCTAATTGGACAAGAATATGCCTAGGGAGAATGAAAATGACCTAAATGTTAATCCAATGACACAACTCATCTTATTGGATGCACAAGATTGGTTAAAAACCCTAATTGGACAAGAATAAGCCTAGGGAGGACGAAAATGACCTAATTGATCATCCAATGACACAAACACACCTATTGGATGCACAAGATTGGTTAAAAACCCTAATTGGACAACAATATGCCTAGGGAGGACGAATATGACCTAAATGTTAAACCAATAACACAAATGAACTTATTGGATGCACAAGATTGGGTAAAAACCCTAATTGGACAAGAATAAGCCTAGGGAGAACGAAAATGACCTAAATGTTAATCCAATGACACAACTCAACTTATTGGATGCACAAGATTGGTTAAAAACCCTAATTGGACAAGAATAAGCCTAGGGAGGACGAAAATGACTTAATTGATCATCCAATGACACAAACACACCTATTGGATGCACAAGATTGGTTAAAAACCCTAGTTGGACAAGAATATGCCTCGGGAGGACGAAAATGACCTAATTGATAATCCAATAACACAAATGAACTTATTGGATGCACAAGATTGGTTAAAAACCCTAATTGGACAAGAATAAGCCTAGGGAGGACGAAAATGACCTAATTGATCATCCAATGACACAAACACACCTATTGAATGCACAAGATTTGTTAAAAACCCTAATTGGACAAGAATATGCCTAGGGAGGACGTAAATGACCTAAATGTTAATCCAATGACACAAATGAACTTATTGGATGCACAAGATTGGTTAAAAACCCTAATTGGACAAGAATAAGCCTAGGGAGGACGAAAATGACCTAATTGATCATCCAATGACACAAACACACCTATTGGATGCACAAGATTGGTTAAAAACCCTAATTGGACAAGAATATTCCTAGGGAGGACGAAAATGACCTAAATATTAATTCAATGACACAAACAAACTTATCGGATGCACAAGATTGGTTAAAAACCCTAATTGGACAAGAATAAGCCTAGGGAGGATGAAAATAACCTAATTGATCATCCAAGGACACAAACACACCTATTGGATGCACAAGATTGGTTAAAAACCCTAATTGGACAAGAATATGCCTAGGGAGGACGAAAATGACCTAAATGTTAATCCAATGACACAAATGAACTTATTGGATGCACAAGATTGGTTAAAAACCCTAATTGGACAAGAATAAGCCTTGGGAGGACGAAAATGACCTAATTGATAATCCATTGACACAAACACACCTATTGGATGCACAAGACTGGTTAAAAACCCTAGTTGGACAAGAATATGCCTAGGAAGGACGAAAATGACTTAGTTGATCATTTAATGACACAAATGAACTTATTGGATGCACAAGATTGGTTAAAAACCATAATTGGACAAGAATAAGCCTAGGGAGGACGAAAATGACCTAATTGATCATCCAATGACACAAACACACCAATTGGATGCACAAGATTGGTTAAAAACCCTAATTGGACAAGAATATGCCTAGGGAGGACGAAAATGACCTAAATATTAATTTAATGACACAAACAAACTTATCGGATGCACAAGATTGGTTAAAAACCCTAATTGGACAAGAATAAGCCTAGGGAGAACGAAAATGACCTAATTGTTAATCCAATGACACAACTCAACTTATTGGATGCACAAGATTGGTTAAAAACCCTAATTGGACAAGAATAAGCCTAGGGAGGACGAAAATGACCTAATTGATCATCCAATGACACAAACACACCTATTGGATCCACAAGATTGGTTAAAAACCCTAGTTGGACAAGAATATGCCTAGGGAGGACGAAAATGACCTAATTGATCATCCAATAACACAAATGAACTTATTGGATGCACAAGATTGGTTAAAAATCCTAATTGGATAAGAATCAGCCTAGGGAGGACGAAAATGACATAATTGATCATCCAATGACACAAACACACCTATTGGATGCACAAGATTGGTTAAAAACCCTAATTGGACAAGAATATGCCTAGGGAGGACGAAAATGACTTAAATGTTAATCCAATGACACAACTCAACTTATAGGATGCACAAGATTGGTTAAAAACCCTAATTGGACAAGAATATGCCTAGGGAGGACGAAAATGACCTAATTGATCATCCAATGACACAAACACACCTATTGGATGCACAAGATTGGTTAAAAACCCTAATTGGACAAGAATATGCCTACGGAGGGCGAAAATGACCTAAATATTAATTCAATGACACAAACAAAGTTATTGGATGCACAAGATTTGTTAAAAACCCTAATTGGACAAGAATAAGCCTAGGGAGGACGAAAATGACCTAATTGATCATCCAATGACACAAACACACCTATTGGATGCACAAGATTGGTTAAAAACCCTAATTGGACAAGAATATGCCTAGGGAGGACGAAAATGACCTAAATATTAATTCAATGACATAAACAAAGTTATTGGATGCACTAGATTGGTTAAAAACCCTAATTGGACAAGAATAAGCCTAGGGAGGACGAAAATGACCTAATTGATCATCCAATGACACAAACACACCTATTGGATGCACAAGATTGGTTAAAAATCCTAATTGGACAAGAATATGCCTAGGGAGGACGAAAATGACCTAAATATTAATTCAATGACACAAACACACCTATTGGATGCACAAGATTGGTTAAAAACCCTAATTGGAAAGAATAAGCCTAGGGAGGACGAAAATGACCTAATTGATCATCCAATGACACAAACACACCTATTGGATGCACAAGATTGGTTAAAAACCCTAATTGGACAAGAATATGCCTAGGGAGGACGAAAATGACCTAAATATTAATTCAATGACACAAACAAACTTATCGGATGCACAAGATTGGTTAAAAACCCTAATTGGACAAGAATAAGCCTAGGGAGGACGAAAATGACCTAATTGATCATCCAATGACACAAACACACCTATTGGATGCACAAGATTGGTTAAAAACCCTAATTGGACAAGAATAAGCCTAGGGAGGACGAAAATGACCTAATTAGTCATCCAATGACACAAACACACCTATTGGATGCACAAGATTGGTTAAAAACCCTAATTGGACAAGAATATGCCTATGGAGGACGAAAATGACCTAATTGATCATCCAATGACACAAACACACCTTTTGGATGCACAAGATCGGTTAAAAACCCTAATTGGACAAGAATATGCCTAGGGAGGACGAAAATGACCTAATTGATCATCCAATGACACAAACACACCTATTGGATGCACAAGATTGGTTAAAAACCCTAATTGGACAAGAATATGCCTAGGGAGGACGAAAATGACCTAATTGATCATCCAATGACACAAATGAAATTATTGGATGCACAAGATTAGTTAAAAACCCTAATTGGACAAGAATAAGCCTAGGGAGGACGAAAATAACCTAATTGATCATCCAATGACACAAACACCCCTATAGGATGCACAAGATTGGTCTAAAACTCTAATTGGACAAGAATATGCATAGGGAGGACGAAAATGACCTAAATGTTAATCCAATGACACAAACGGACTTATTGGATGCACAAGATTGGTTAAAAACCCTAATTGGACAAGAATAAGCCTAGGGAGGACGAAAATGACCTAATTGATCATCCAATGACACAAACACACCTATTGGATGCACAAGATTGGTTAAAAACCCTAATTGGACAAGAATATGCCTAGGGAGGACGAAAATGACCTAAATGTTAATCCAATGACACAAACGGACTTATTGGATGCACAAGATTGGTTAAAAACCCTAATTGGACAAGAATATGCCTAGGGAGGACGAAAATGACCTAATTGATCATCCAATGACACAAACACACCTATTGGATGCACAAGATTGGTTAAAAACCCTAATTGGACAAGAATATGCCTAGGGAGGACGAAAATGACCTAAATATTAATTCAATGACACAAACAAACTTATCGGATGCCCAAGATTTGTTAAAAACCCTAATTGGACAAGAATAAGCCTAAGGAGGACGAAAATGACCTAATTGATCATCCAATGACACAAACACACCTATTGGATGCACAAGATTGGTTAAAAACCCTAATTGGACAAGAATATGCCTAGGGAGGACGAAAATGACCTAATTGATCATCCAATGACACAAACACACCTATTGGATGCACAAGATTGGTTAAAAACCCTAATTGGACAAGAATATGCCTAGGGAGGACGAAAATGACCTAAATATTAATTCAATTACACAAACAAAGTTATTGGATGCACAAGATTGGTTAAAAACCCTAATTTGACAAGAATAGGCCTAGGGAGGACGTAAATGACCTAATTGATCATCCAATGACACAAACACACCTATTGGATGCACAAGATTGGTTAAAAACCCTAATTGGACAAGAATATGCCTAGGGAGGACGAAAATGACCTAATTGATCATCCAATGACACAAACACACCTATTGGATGCACAAGATTGGTTAAAAACCCTAATTGGACAAGAATATGCCTAGGGAGGACGAAAATGACCTTAATATTAATTCAATGACATAAACAAACTTGTTGGATGCACAAGATTGGTTAAAAACCCTAATTGGACAAGAATAAGCATTGGGAGGACGAAAATGACCTAATTGATCATCCAATGACACAAACACACCTATTGGAAGCACAAGATTGGTTGAAAACCCTAATTGGACAAGAATATGCCTAGGGAGGACGAAAATGACCTAAATGTTAATCCAATGACACAAATGAACTTACTGGATGCACAAGATTGGTTAAAAACCGTAATTAGACAAGAATAAGCCTTGGGAGGGGGAAAACGACCTAATTGATCATCCAATGACACAAACACACCTATTGGATGACCAAGATTGGTTAAAAACCCTAATTGGACAAGAATATGCCTAGGGAGGACGAAAATGACCTAAATATTAATTCAATGACACAAACAAAGTTATTGGATGCACAAGATTGGTTAAAAACCCTAATTGGACAAGAATAAGCGTAGGAAGAACGAAAATGACATAATTGATCATCCACTGACACAAACACACCTATTGGATGCACAAGATTGGTTAAAAACCCTAATTGGACAAGAATATGCCTAGGGAGGACGGATATGACCTAAATGTTAATCCAATGACACAAATGAACTTATTGGATGCACAAGATTGGTTAAAAACCCTAATTGGACAAGAATAAGCCTAGGGAGGACGAAAATGACCTAATTGATCATCCAATGACACAAACACACCTATTGGATACACAAGATTGGTTAAAAACCCTAATTGGACAAGAATATGCCTAGGGAGGACGAAAATGACCTAAATATTAATTCAATGACACAAACAAAGTAATTCAATGCACAAGATTGGTTAAAAACCCTAATTG
>JBBPBR010000926.1:0-19464 GCA_037974775.1 Cicer pinnatifidum | reverse complement strand
AGGACGAAAATGACCTAATTGATCATCCAATGACACAAACACACCTATTAGATGCACAAGATTGGTTAAAAACCCTAATTGGACAAGAATAAGCCTAGGGAGGACAAAAATGACCTAATTGATCATCTAATGACACCAACACACCTATTGGATGCACAAGATTGGTTTAAAACCCAAGATGGACAAGAATATGCCTAGGGAGGACGAAAATGACCTAATTGATCATCCAAAGACACAAATGAACTTATTGGATGCACAAGATTGGTAAAAAACCCTAATTGGACAATAATAAGCCTAGGGAGGACGAAAATGACCTAATTGATCATCCAATGACACAAACACACCTATTGGATGCACAAGATTGGTTAAAAACCCTAATTGGACAAGAATAAGCCTAGGGAGGACGAAAATGACCTAATTGATCATCCATTGCCACAGACACACCTATTGGATGCACAAGATTGGTTAAAAACCTAACTTGGACAATAATATGCCTAGGGAGGACGAAAATGACCTAAATGTTATTCCAATGACACAAATGAACTTATTGGATGCACAAGATTGGTTAAAAACCCTAATTGGACAAGAATAAGCCTAGGGAGGACGAAAATGACCTAAATGTTAATCCAATGACACAAATGAACTTATTGGATGCACAAGATCGGTTAAAAACCCTAATTGGACAAGAATAAGCCTAGGGAGGACGAAAATGACCTAATTGTTAATCCAATGACACAACTCAACTTATTGGAGGCACAAGATTGGTTAAAAACCTTAATTTGACAAGAATAAGCCTAGGGAGGACGAAAATGACCTAATTGATCATCCAATGACTCAAACACACCTATTGGATGCACAAGATTGGTTAAAAACCCTAATTGGACAAGAATATGCATAGGGAGGACGAAAATGACCTAATTGATCATCCAATGACACAAACACACCTATTGGATGCACAAGATTGGTTAAAAACCCTAATTGGACAAGAATATGCCTAGGGAGGACGAAAATGACCTAATTGATCATCCAATGACACAAACACACCTATTGGATGCACAAGATTGGTTAAAAACCCTAATTGGACAAGAATATGCCTAGGGAGGACGAAAATGACCTAAATATTAATTCAATGACACAAACAAAGTTATTGGATGCTCAAGATTGGTTAAAAACCTTAATTGGACAAGAATAAGCCTAGGGAGGACGAAAATGACCTAAATATTAATTCAACGACACAAACAAAGTTATTGGATGCACAAGATTGGTTAAAAACCCTAATTGGACAAGAATAAGCCTAGGGAGGACGAAAATGACCTAATTGATCATCCAATGACACAAACACACCTATTGGATGCACAAGATTGGTTAAAAACCCTAATTGGACAAGAATATGCCTAGGGAGGACGAAAATGACCTAAATATTAATTCAATGACACAAACAAACTTATCGGATGCACAACATTGGTTAAAAACCCTAATTGGACAAGAATAAGCTTTGGGAGGACGAAAATGACCTAATTGATCATCCAATGACACAAACACACCTATTAGATGCACAAGATTGGTTAAAAACCCTAATTGGACAAGAATAAGCCTAGGGAGGACGAAAATGACCTAATTGATCATCCAATGACACAAACACACCTATTGGATGCACAAGATTGGTTAAAAACCCTAATTGGACAAGAATATGCCTAGGGAGGACGAAAATGACCTAAATATTAATTCAATGACATAAACAAAGTTATTGGATGCACAAGATTGGTTAAAAACCCTAATTGGACAAGAATAAGCCTAGGGAGGACGTAAATGACCTAATTGATCATCCAATGACACAAACACACCTATTGGATGCACAAGATTGGTTAAAAACCCTAATTGGACAAGAATATGCCTAGGGAGGACGAAAATGACCTAAATATTAATTCAATGACACAAACAAACTTATCGGATGCACAAGATTGATTAAAAACCCTAATTGGACAAGAATAGGCCTACGGAGGGCGAAAATGACCTAATTGATCATCCAAAGAAACAAACACACCTATTGGATGCACAAGATTGGTTAAAAACCCTAATTGGACAAGAATAAGCCTAGGGAGGACGAAAATGACCTAATTGATCATCCAATGACACAAACACACCTATTGGATGCACAAGATTGGTTAAAAACCCTAATTGGACAAGAATAAGCCTAGGGAGGACGAAAATGACCTAATTGATCATCCAATGACACAAACACACCTATTGGATGCACAAGATTGGTTAAAAACCCTAATTGGACAAGAATATGCCTAGGGAGGACGAAAATGACCTAAATATTAATTCAATGACACAAACAAACTTATCGGATGCACAAGATTGGTTAAAAACCCTAATTGGACAAGAATAAGCCTACGGAGGATGAAAATGACCTAATTGATCATCCAAAGACACAAACACACCTATTGGATGCACAAGATTGTTTAAAAACCCTAATTGGACAAGAATAAGCCTAGGGAGGGCGAAAATGACCTAATTGATCATCCAATGACACAAACACACCTATTGGATGCACAAGATTGGTTAAAAACCCTAATTGGACAAGAATAAGCCTAGGGAGGACGAAAATGACCTAATTGATCATCCAATGACACAAACACACCTATTGGATGCACAAGATTGGTTAAAAACCCTAATTGGACAAGAATATGCCTAGGGAGGACGAAAATGACCTAAATATTAATTTAACGACACAAACAAAGTTATTGGATGCACAAGATTGGTTAAAAACCCTAATTGGACAAGAATAAGCCTAGGGAGGACGAAAATGACCTAAATGTTAATCCAATGACACAACTCAACTTATTGGATGCACAAGATTGGATAAAAACCCTAATTGGGCAAGAATAAGCCTAGGGAGGACGAAAATGACCTAATTGATCATCCAATGACACAAACACACCTATTGGATGCAAAAGATTGGTTAAAAACCCTAATTGGACAAGAATAAGCCTAGGGAGGACGAAAATGACATAAATGTTAATCCAATGACACAACTCAACTTATTGGATGCACAAGATTGGTTAAAAACCCTAATTGGACAAGAATATGCCTAGGGAGGACGAAAATGACCTAATTTTCGTCCAATGACACAAACACACCTATTGGATGCACAAGATTGGTTAAAAACCTTAATTGGACAAGAATATGCCTAGGGAGGACGAAAATGACCTAATTGATCATCCAATGACACAAACACACCTATTGGATGCACAAGATTGGTTAAAAACCCTAATTGGACAAGAATATGCCTAGGGAGGACGAAAATGACCTAATTGATCATCCAATGACACAACACACCTATTGGATGCACAAGATTGGTTAAAAACCCTAATTGGACAAGAATATGCCTAGGGAGGACGAAAATGGCCTAATTGATCATCCAATGACACAAACACACCTATTCGATGCACAAGATTGGTTAAAAACCCAAATTGGACAAGAATATGCCTAGGGAGGACAAAAATGACCTAAATATTAATTTAATGACACAAACAAAGTTATTGGATGCACAAGATTGGTTAAAAACCCTAATTGGACAAGAATAAGCCTAGGGAGGACGAAAATGACCTAATTGATCATCCAATGACACAAACACACCTATTGGATGCACAAGATTGGTTAAAAACCCTAATTGGACAAGAATATGCCTAGGGAGGACGAAAATGACCTAATTGGTCATCCAATGACACAAACACACCTATTGGATGCACAAGATTGGTTAAAAACCCTAATTGGACAAGAATAAGCCTAGGGAGGACGAAAATAACCTAATTGATCATCCAATGACACAAACACACCTATTGGATGCACAAGATTGGTTAAAAACCCTAATTGGACAAGAATATGCCTAGGCAGGACGAAAATGATCTAAATGTTAATCCAATGACACAAATGAACTTATTGGATGCACAAGATTGGTTAAAAACCCTAATTGGACAAGAATAAGCCTAGGGAGGACGAAAATGACCTAATTGATCATCCAATGACACAAACACACCTATTGGATGCACAAGATTGGTTAAAAACCCTAATTGGACAAGAATATGCCTAGGGAGGACGAAAATGACCTAATTGATCATCCAGTGACACAAACACACCTATTAGATGCACAAGATTGGTTAAAAGCCCTAATTGGAGAAGAATAAGGCTAGGGAGGACGAAAATGACCTAATTGATCATCCAATGACACAAACACACCTATTGGAAGCACAAGATTGGTTAAAAAACCTAATTGGACAAGAATATGCCTGGGAAGTACGAAAATGACCTAAATGTTAATCCAATGACACCAATGAACTTATTGGATGCACAAGATTGGTTAAAAACCCTAATTGGACGAGAATAAGCCTAGGGAGGACGAAAATGACCTAATTGATCATCCAATGACACAAACACACCTATTGGATGCACAAGATTGGTTAAAAACCCTAATTGGACAAGAATATGCCTAGGGAGGACGAAAATGACCTAAATATTAATTCAACGAAACAAACAAACTTATTGGATGCACAAGATTGGTTAAAAACCCTAATTGGACAAGAATAAGCCTAGGGAGGACAAAAATGACCTAATAGATCATCCAATGACACAAACACGCCTATTGGAAGCACAAGATTGGATAAAAACCCTAATTGGACAAGAATATTCCTAGGGAGGACGAAAATGACCTAAATATTAATTCAATGACATAAACAAACTTATTGGATGCACAAAATTGGTTAAAAACCCTAATTGGACAAGAATGTGCCTAGGGAGGACGAAAATGACCTAATTGATCATCCAATGACACAAACACACCTATTGGATGCACAAGATTGGTTAAAAACCCTAATTGGACAAGAATATGCCTAGGGAGGACGAAAATGACCTAAATATTAATTCAACGACACAAACAAAGTTATTGGATGCACAAGATTGGTTAAATACCCTAATTGGACAAGAATAAGCCTAGGGAGGACGAAAATGACCTAATTGATCATCCAATGACACAAACACACCTATTGGATGCACAAGATTGGTTAAAAACCCTAATTGGACAAGAATATGCCTAGGGAGGACGAAAATGACCTAAATATTAATTCAATGAAACAAAGAAACTTATTAAATGCACAAGATTGGTTAAAAACTCTAATTGGACAAGAATAAGCCTAGGGAGGACGAAAATGACCTAATTGATCATCCAATAACGCAAACACACCTATTGGATGCACAAGATTGGTTAAAAACCCTAATTGGATAAGAATAAGCCTAGGGAGGACGAAAATGACCTAATTGATCATCCAATGACACAAACACACCTATTGGATGCCCAAGATTGGTGAAAAACCCTAATTGGACAAGAATATGCCTAGGGAGGACGAAAATGACCTAATTGATCATTCAATGACACAAACAAACTTATTGGATGCACAAGATTGGTTAAAAACCCGAATTGGACAAGAATATGTCTAGGGAGGTCGAAAATGACCTAAATATTAATTCAATGACACAAACAAAGTTATTGGTTGCACAAGATTGGTTGAAAACCCTAATTGGACAAGAATAAGCCTAGGGAGGACGAAAATGACCTAATTGTTCATCCAATGACCCAAATGAACTTATTGGATGCACAAGATTGGTTAAAAACCCTAATTGGACAAGAATAAGCCTAGGGAGGACGAAAATGACCTAATTGATCATCCAATGACACAAACACACCTATTGGATACACAAGATTGGTTAAAAACCATAATTGGACAAGAATATGCCAAGGGAGGACGAAAATGACCTAAATGTTAATCCAATGAAACAACTCAACTTATTGGATGCACAAGATTGGTTAAAAACCCTAATTGGACAAGAATAAGCCTAGGGAGGACGAAAATGACCTAATTGATCATCCAATGACACAAACACACCTATTGGATGCACAAGATTGGTTAAAAACCCTAATTGGACAAGAATAAGCCCAGGGATGACGAAAATGACCTAATTGATCATCCAATGACACAAACACACCTATTGGATGCACAAGATTGGTTAAAAACCCTAATTGGACAAGAATAAGCCTAGGGAGGACGAAAATGACCTAATTGATCATCCAGTGACACAAACACACCTATTGAATGCACAAGATTGGTTAAAAACCCTAATTGGACAAGAATAAGCCTAGGGAGGACGAAAATGACCTAATTGATCATCCAATGACACAAACACACCTATTGGATGCACAAGATTGGTTAAAAACCATAATTGGACAAGAATATGCCTAGAGAGATCGAAAATGTCCAAAATTGATCATCCAATGACACAAACACACCTATTGGATGCACAAGATTGGTTAAAAACCCTAATTGGACAAGAATATGCCTAGGGTGGACGAAAATGACCTAAATGTTAATCCAATGACACAAATGAACTTATTGGATGCACAAGATTGGTTAAAAACCCTAATTGGACAAGAATAAGCCTAGGGAGGACGAAAATGACCTAATTGATCATCCAATGACACAAACACACCTATTGGATGCACAAGATTGGTTAAAAACCCTAATTGGACAAGAATAAGCCTAATTGATCATCCAATGACACAAACACACTTATTGGAAGCACAAGATTGGTTAAAAACCATAATTGGACAAGAATATGCCTAGGGAGGACGAAAATGACCTAAATGTTAATTTAATGACACAATCAAAGTTATTGGATGCACAAGATTGGTTAAAAACCCTAATTGGACAAGAATAAGCCTAGGGAGGACGAAAATGACCTAATTGATCATCCAATGACACAAACACACCTATTGGATGCACAAGATTGGTTAAAAACCCTAATTGGACAAGAATATGCCTAGGGAGGACGAAAATGACCTAAATATTAATTCAATGACATAAACAAACTTGTTGGATGCACAAGATTGGTTAAAAACCCTAATTGGACAAGAATAAGCCTAGGGAGGACGAAAATGACCTAATTGATCATCCAATGACACAAACACACCTATTGGATGCACAAGATTGGTTAAAAACCCTAATTTGACAAGAATAAGCCTAGGGAGGACGAAAATGACCTAATTGATCATCCAATGACACAAACATACCTATTGGATGCACAAGATTGGTTAAAAACCCTAGTTGGACAAGAATATGCCTAGGGAGGACGAAAATGACCTAATTGATCATCCAATGACACAAATAAACTTATTGGATGCACAAGATTGGTTAAAAACCCTAGTTGGACAAGAATATGCCCAGGGAGGACGAAAATGACCTAATTGATCATCCAATGACACAAATGAACTTATTGGATGCACAAGATTTGTTAAAAACCCTAATTGGACAAGAATAAGCCTAGGGAGGACGAAAATGACCTAATTGATCATCCAATGACACAAACACACCTATTGGATGCACAAGATTGGTTAAAAACCCTAATTGGACAAGAATAGGCCTAGGGAGGACGAAAATGACCTAAATGTTAATCCAATGACACAACTCAACTTATTGGATGCACAAGATTGGTTAAAAACCCTAATTGGACAAGAATAAGCCTAGGGAGGACGAAAATAACCTAATTGATCAGCCAATGACACAAACACACCTATTGGATACACAAGATTGGTTAAAAACCCTAATTGGACAAGAATAAGCCTAGGGAGGACGAAAATGACCTAATTGATCATCCAATGACAAAAACACACCAATTGGATGCACAAGATTCGTTAAAAACCCTAATTGGACTAGAATATGCCTAGGGAGGACGAAAATGACCTAATTGATCATCCAATGACACAAACACACCTATTGGATGCACAAGATTGGTTAAAAACCCTAATTGGACCAGAATATGCCTAGGGAGGACGAAAATGACCTAAATGTTAATCCAATGACACAACTCAACTTATTGCATGCACAAGATTGGTTAAAAACCCAAATTTGACAAGAACATGCCTAGGAGGACGAAAATGACCTAATTAATCATCCAATGACACAAATGAACTTATTGGATGCACAAGATTGGTTAAAAACCCTAATTGGACAAGAATATGCCTAGGGAGGACGAAAATGACCTAATTGATCATCCAATGACACAAACACACCTATTGGATGCACAAGATTGGTTAAAAACCCTAATTGGACAAGAATATGCCTAGGGAGGACGAAAATGACCTAAATATTAATTCAATGACACAAACAAACTTATCGGATGCACAAGATTGGTTAAAAACCCTAATTGGACAAGAATAAGCCTAGGGAGGACAAAAATAACCTAATCGATCATCCAAACACACAAACACACCTATTGGATGCCCAAGATTGGTCTAAAACTCTAATTGGACAAGAATATGCCTAGGGAGGACGAAAATGACCTAAATGTTAATCCAATGACACAAATGAACTTATTGGATGCACAAGATTGGTTAAAAACCCTAATTGGACAAGAATATGCCTAGGGAGGACGAAAATGACCTAATTGATCATCCAATGACACAAACACACCTATTGGATGCACAAGATTGGTTAAAAACCCTAATTGGACAAGAATATGCCTAGGGAGGACGAAAATGACCTAAATATTAATTCAATGACACAAGCAAAGTTATTGGATGCCCAAGATTGGTTAAAAACCCTAATTTGACAAGAATAAGTCTAGGGAGGACAAAAATGACCTAATTGATCATCCAATGACACAAACACACCTATTGGATGCACAAGATTGGTTAAAAACCCTAATTGGACAAGAATAAGCCTAGGGAGGACGAAAATGACCTAATTGATCATCCAATGACACAAACACACCTATTGGATGCACAAGATTGGTTAAAAACCGTAATTGGACAAGAATAAGCCTAGGGAGGATGAAAATGACCTAATTGATCATCCAATGACACAAATGAACTTATTGGATGCACAAGATTGGTTAAAAACCCTAATTGGACAAGAATAAGCCTAGGGAGGACGAAAATGACCTAATTGATCATCCAATGACACAAACACACCTATTGGATGCACAAGATTGGTTAAAAACCCTAATTGGACAAGAATAAGCCTAGGGAGGACGAAAATGACCTAATTGATCATCCAATGAGACAAACAAACCTATTGGATGCACAAGATTGGTTAAAAACCCTAGTTGGACAAGAATAAGCCTAGGGAGGACGAAAATGACCTAATTGATCATCCAATGACACAAATGAACTTATTGGATGCACAAGATTGGTTAAAAACCCTAGTTGGACAAGAATATGCCTAGGGAGGACGAAAATGCCCTAATTGATCATCCAATGACACAAATGAACTTATTGGTTGCACAAGATTTGTTAAAAACCCTAATTGGACAAGAATAAGCCTAGGGAGGACGAAAATGACCTAATTGATCATCCAATGACACAAACACACCTATTGGATGCACAAGATTGGTTAAAAACCCTAATTGGACAAGAATATGCCTAGGGAGGACAAAATGACCTAAATGTTAATCCAATGACACAACTCAACTTATTGGATGCACAAGATTGGTTAAAAACCCTAATTGGACAAGAATAAGCCTAGGGAGGACGAAAATGACCTAATTGATCATCCAATGACTCAAACACACCTATTGGATGCACAATATTGGTTAATAACCCTAATTGGACAAGAATATGCTTAGGGAGGACGAAAATGACCTAAATATTAATTCAATGACACAAACAACGTTATTGGATGCACAAGATTGGTTAAAAACCCTAATTGGACAAGAATATGCCTAGGGAGGACGAATATGACCTGAATGTTAATCCAATGACACAAATGAACTTATTGGATGCACAAGATTGGTTAAAAACCCTAATTGGACAAGAATAAGCCTAGGGAGAACGAAAATGACCTAAATGTTAATCCAATGACACAACTCAACTTATTGGATGCACAAGATTGGTTAAAAACCCTAATTGGACAAGAATATGCCTAGGGAGGACGAAAATGACCTAATTGATCATCCAATGACACAAACACACCTATTGGATGCACAATATTTGTTAATAACCCTAATTGGACAAGAATATGCTTAGGGAGGACGAAAATGACCTAAATGTTAATCCAATGACACAACTCAACTTATTGGATGCACAAGATTGGTTAAAAACCCTAATTGGACAAGAATAAGCCTAGGGAGGACAAAAATGACCTAATTGATCATCCAATGACACAAACACACCTATTGGATGCACAAGATTGGTTAAAAACCCTAGTTGGACAAGAATATGCCTAGGGAGGACGAAAATGACCTAATTGATCATCCAATGACACAAACACACCTATTGGATGCACAAGATTGGTTAAAAACCCTAGTTGGACAAGAATATGCCTAGGGAGGACGAAAATGACCTAATTGATCATCCAATGACACAAATGAACTTATTGGATGCACAAGATTGGTTTAAAACCCTAGTTGGACAAGAATAAGCCTAGGGAGGACGAAAATGACCTAATTGATCATCCAATGACACAAACACACCTATTGGATGCACAAGATTGGTTAAAAACCCTAATTGGACAAGAATATGCCTAGGGAGGACGAAAATGACCTAATTGATCATCCAATGACACAAACACACCTATTGGATGCACAAGATTGGTTAAAAACCCTAATTGGACAAGAATATGATTAAGGAGGACGAATATGACCTAAATGTTAATCCAATAACACAAATGAACTTATTGGATGCACATGATTGGTTAAAAACCCTAATTGGACAAGAATAAGCCTAGGGAGAACGAAAATGACCTAAATGTTAATCCGATGACACAACTCAACTTATTGGATGCACATGATTGGTTAAAAACCCTAATTGGACAAGAAAAATTCTAGGGAGGACGAAAATGACCTAATTGATGATCCAATGACACAAACAAACTTATCGGATGCACAAGATTGGTTAAAAACCCTAATTGGACAAGAATAAGCCTAGGGAGGACGAAAATGACCTAATTGATCATCCAATGACACAAACACACCTATTGGATGCACAAGATTGGTTAAAAACCCTAATTGGACAAGAATAAGCCTAGGGAGGACGAAAATGACCTAATTGATCATCCAAAGACACAAACACATCTATTGAATGCACAAGATTGGTTAAAAACCCTAGTTGGACAATATACCTAGGGAGGACGAAAATGACCTAATTGATCATCCAATGACACAAATGAACTTATTGGATGCACAAGATTGGTTAAAAACCCTAATTGGACAAGAATAAGCCTTGGGAGGACGAAAATGACCTAATTGATCATCCAATGACACAAACACAACTATTGGAAGCACAAGATTGGTTAAAAACCCCAATTGGACAAGAATATGCCTAGGGAGGACAAAAATGACCTAAATGTTAATCCAATGACACAAATGAACTTATTGGATGCACAAGATTGGTTAAAAACCCTAATTGGACAAGAATAAGCCTAGGGAGGACGAAAATGACCTAATTGATCATCCAATGACACAAACACACCTATTGGATGCACAAGATTGGTTAAAAACCCTAATTGGACAAGAATAAGCCAAGGGAGGACAAAAATGACCTAATTGATCATCCAATGACACAAACACACTTATTGGATGCACAAGATTCGTTAAAAACCCTAATTGGACAAGAATATGCCTACGGAGGACAAAAATGACCGAATTGATCATCCAGTGACACAAACACACCTATTGGATGCACAAGATATGTTAAAAACCCTAATTGGACAAGAATAAGCCTAGGGAGGACGAAAATGACCTAAATATTAATTCAATGGCACAAACAAAGTTATTGGATGCACAAGATTGGTTAAAAACCCTAATTGGACAAGAATAAGCCTAGGGAGGACGAAAATGACCTAATTGATCATCCAATGACACAAACACACCTATTGGATGCACAAAATTGGTTAAAAACCCTAATTGGACAAGAATATGCCTAGGGAGGACGAAAATGACTTAAATATTAATTCAATGACACAAACAAAGTTATTGGATGCACAAGATTGGTTAAAAACCCTAATTTGACAAGAATAAGCCTAGGGAGGACGAAAATGACCTAATTGATCATCCAATGACACAAACACACCTATTGGATGCACACGATTGGTTAAAAACCCTAATTGGACAAGAATATGCCTAGGGAGGACGAAAATGACCTAAATGTTAATCCAATGACACAAATGAACTTGTTGGTTGCACAAGATTGGTTAAAAACCCTAATTGGACAAGAATAAGCCTAGGGAGGACGAAAATGACCTAATTGATCATCCAATGACACAAACACACCTATTGGATGCACAAGATTGGTTAAAAACCCTAATTGGACAAGAATATGCCTAGGGAGGACGAAAATGACCAAAATATTAATTCAATGACACAAACAAAGTTATTGGATGCACAAAATTTGTTAAAAACCCTAATTGGATAAGAATAAGCCTAGGGAGGACGAAAATGACCTAATTGATCATCCAATCACACAAACACACCTATTGGATGCACAAGATTGGTTAAAAACCCTAATTGGACAAGAATATGCCTATGGAGGACGATAATGACCTAAATATTAATTCAATGACACAAACAAACTTATCGGATGCACAAGATTGGTTAAAAACCCTAATTGGACAAGAATAAGCCTAGGGAGAACGAAAATGACCTAAATGTTAATCCAATGACACAACTCAACTTATCGGATGCACAAGATTGGTTAAAAACCCTAATTGGAAGAGAATAAGCCTAGGGAGGACGAAAATGACCTAATTGATCATCCAATGACACAAACACACCTATTGGATGCACAAGATTGGTTAAAAACCCTAGTTGGACAAGAATATGCCTAGGGAGGACGAAAATGACCTAACTGATCATCCAATAACACAAATGAACTTATTGGATGCACAAGATTGGTTAAAAACTCTAATTGGACAAGAATAAGCATAGGGAGGACGAAAATGACCTAATTGATCGTCCAATGACACAAACACACCTATTGGATGCACAAGATTGGTTAAAAACCCTAATTGGACAAGAATATGCCTAGGGAGGACGAAAATGACCTAAATGTTAATCCAATGACACAAATGAACTTATTGGATGCACAAGATTGGTTAAAAACCCTAATTGGACAAGAATAAGCCTAGGGAGGACGAAAATTACCTAAATGTTAATCCAATGACACAACTCAACTTATTGGATGCACAAGATTGGTTAAAAACCCTAATTGGGCAAGGATAAGCCTAGGGAGGACGAAGATGACCTAATTGATCATCCAATGACACAAACACACCTATTGGATGCACAAGATTGGTTAAAAACCCTAATTGGACAAGAATAAGCCTAGGGAGGACGAAAATGACCTAATTGATCATCCAATGACACAAACACACCTATTGGATGCACAAGATTGGTTAAAAACCCTAATTGGACAAGAATATGCCTAGGGAGGACGAAAATGACCTAATTGGTCATCCAATGACACAAACACACCTATTGGATGCACAAGATTGGTTAAAAACCCTAATTGGACAAGAATAAGCCTAGGGAGGACGAAAATAACCTAATTGATCATCCAATGACACAAACACACCTATTGGATGCACAAGATTGGTTAAAAACCCTAATTGGACAAGAATATGCCTAGGCAGGACGAAAATGATCTAAATGTTAATCCAATGACACAAATGAACTTATTGGATGCACAAGATTGGTTAAAAACCCTAATTGGACAAGAATAAGCCTAGGGAGGACGAAAATGACCTAATTGATCATCCAATGACACAAACACACCTATTGGATGCACAAGATTGGTTAAAAACCCTAATTGGACAAGAATATGCCTAGGGAGGACGAAAATGACCTAATTGATCATCCAATGACACAAACACACCTATTGGATGCACAAGATTGGTTAAAAACCCTAATTGGACCAAAAAATGCCTAGGGAGGACGAAAATGACCTAATTGATCATCCAATGACACAAATACACCTATTGGATGCACAAGATGGGTTAAAAACCCTAATTGGACAAGAATATGCCTAAGGAGGACGAAAATGACCTAAATGTTAATCCAATGACACAAATGAACTTATTAGATGTACAAGATTGGTTAAAAACCCTAATTGGACAAGAATAAGCCTAGGGAGGACGAAAATGACCTAATTGATCATCCAATGACACAAACACACCTATTGGATGCACAAGATTGGTTAAAAACCCTAATTGGACAAGAATATGCCTAGGGAGGACGAAAATGACCTAATTGATCATCCAATGACACAAATGAAATTATTGGATGCACAAGATTAGTTAAAAACCCTAATTGGACAAGAATAAGCCTAGGGAGGACGAAAATAACCTAATTGATCATCCAATGACACAAACACCCCTATAGGATGCACAAGATTGGTCTAAAACTCTAATTGGACAAGAATATGCATAGGGAGGACGAAAATGACCTAAATGTTAATCCAATGACACAAACGGACTTATTGGATGCACAAGATTGGTTAAAAACCCTAATTGGACAAGAATAAGCCTAGGGAGGACGAAAATGACCTAATTGATCATCCAATGACACAAACACACCTATTGGATGCACAAGATTGGTTAAAAACCCTAATTGGACAAGAATATGCCTAGGGAGGACGAAAATGACCTAAATGTTAATCCAATGACACAAACGGACTTATTGGATGCACAAGATTGGTTAAAAACCCTAATTGGACAAGAATAAGCCTAGGGAGGCGAAAATGACCTAATTGATCATCCAATGACACAAACACACCTATTGGAAGCACAAGATTGGTTAAAAACCCTAATTGGACAAGAATATGCCTAGGGAGGACGAAAATGACCTAATTGATCATCCAATGACACAAATGAACTTATTGGATGCACAAGATTGGTTAAAAACCCTAATTGGACAAGAATAAGCCTAGGGAGGACGAAAATGACCTAATTGATCATCCAATGACACAAATGAACTTATTGCATGCACAAGATTGGTTAAAAACTCTAATTGGACAACAATAAGCCTAGGGAGGACGAAAATGACCTAATTGATCATCCAATGACACAAACACACCTATTGGATGCACAAGATTGGTTAAAAACCCTAATTGGACAAGAATAAGCCTAGGGAGGACGAAAATGACCTAATTGATCATCCAATGACACAAACACACCTATTGGATGCACAAGATTGGTTTTAAACCCTAATTGGACAAGAATATGCCTAGGGAGGACGAAAATGACCTAAATATTAATTCAATGACACAAACAAACTTATCGGATGCACAAGATTGGTTAAAAACCCTAAATGGACAAGAATAAGCCTAGGGAGGACGAAAATGACCTAATTGATCATCCAATGACACAAACACACCTATTGGATGCACAAGATTGGTTAAAAACCCTAATTGGACCAGAATAAGCCTAGGGAGGACGAAAATAACCTAATTGATCATCCAATGACACAAACACACCTATTGGATGCACAAGATTGGTTAAAAACCCTAATTGGACAAGAATAAGCCTAGGGAGGACGAAAATGACCTAATTGATCATCCAATGACACAAACACACCTATTGGATGCACAAGATTGGTTAAAAACCCTAATTGGACAAGAATAAGCCTAGGGAGGACGAAAATAACCTAATTGATCGTCCAATGACACAAACACACCTATTGGATGCACAAGATTGTTTTAAAACCCTAGTTGGACAAGAATATGCCTAGGGAGGACGAAAATGACCTAATTGATCATCCAATGACACAAATGAACTTATTGGATGCACAAGATTGGTTAAAAACCCTAATTGGACAAGAATAAGCCTAGGGAGGACGAAAATGACCTAATTGATCATCCAATGAAACAAACACACCTATTGGTAGCACAAGATTGGTTAAAAACCCTAATTGGACAAGAATATGCCTAGGGAGGACGAAAATGACCTAAATGTTAATCCAATGACACAAATGAACTTATTGGATGCACAAGATTGGTTAAAAACCCTAATTGGACAAGAATATGCCTAGCGAGGACGAAAATGACCTAAATATTAATTCAATGACACAAACAAAGTTATTGGATGCACAAGATTGGTTAAAAACCATAATTGGACAAGAATAAGCCTAGGGAGGACGAAAATGACCTAATTGATCATCCAATGACACAAACACACCTATTGGATGCACAAGATTGGTTAAAAACCCTAATTGGACAAGAATATCTCTAGGGAGGACGAAAATGACCTAAATATTAATTCAATGAAACAAACAAACTTATTGGATGCACAAGATTGGTTAAAAACCCTAATTGGACAAGAACAAGCCTAGGGAGGACGAAAATGACCTAATTGATCATAAAATGACACAAACACACCTATTGGATGCACAAGATTGGTTAAAAACCCTAATTGGACAAGAATATGCCTAGCGAGGACGAAAATGACCTAAATATTAATTCAATGACACAAACAAAGTTATTGGATGCACAAGATTGGTTAAAAACCCTAATTGGACAAGAATAAGCCTAGGGAGGACGAAAATGACCTAATTGATCATCCAATGACACAAACACACCTATTGGATGCACAAGATTGGTTAAAAACCCTAATTGGACAAGAATAAGCCTAGAGAGGACCAAAATGACCTAATTGATCATCCAATGACACAAGCACACCTATTGGATACACAAGATTGGTTAAAAACCATAATTGGACAAGAATATGCCTAGGGAGGACGAAAATGACCTAAATGTTAATCCAATGACACAAATGAACTTATTGGATGCACAAGATTGGTTAAAAACCCTAATTGGACAAGAATAAGCCTAGGGAGGACGAAAATGACCTAATTGATCATCCAATGACACAAACACACCTATTGGATGCACAAGATTGGTTAAAAACCCTAATTGGACAAGAATATGCCTAGGAAGGACGAAAATGACCTAAATGTTAATCAAATGACATAAATGAACTTATTGGATGCACAAGATTGGTTAAAAACCCTAATTGGACAAGAATATGCCTAGGGAGGAGGAAAATGACCTAAATATTAATTCAATGACACAAACAAAGTTATTGGATGCACAAGATTGGTTAAAAACCCTAATTGGACAAGATTAAGCCTAGGGAGGACGAAAATGACCTAATTGATCATCCAATGACACAAACACACCTATTGGATGCACAAGATTGGTTAAAAACCCTAATTGGACTAGAATATGCCTTGGGAGGACGAAAATGACCTAAATATTAATTCAATGACATAAACAAAGTTATTCGATGCACAAGATTGGTTAAAAACCCTAATTGGACAAGAATAAGCCTAGGGAGGACGAAAAAGACCTAATTCATCATCCAATGAAACAAACACACCTATTGGATGCACAAGATTGGTTAAAAACCCTAATTGGACAAGAATAAGCCTAGGGAGGACGAAAAAGACCTAATTGATCATCCAATGAAACAAACACACCTATTGGATGCACAAGATTGGTTAAAAACCCTAATTGGACAAGAATAAGCCTAGGGAGGACGAAAATGACCTAATTGATCATCCAATGACACAAACACACCTATTGGATGCACAAGATTGGTTAAAAACCCTAATTGGACAAGAATATGCCTAGGGAGGACGAATATGATCTAAATGTTAATCCAATAACTCAAATGAACTTATTGGATGCACAAGATTGGTTAAAAACCCTAATTGGACAAGAATAAGCCTAGGGAGAACGAAAATGACCTAAATGTTAATCCAATGACACAACTCAACTTATTGGATGCACAAGATTGGTTAAAAACCCTAATTGGACAAGGATAAGCCTAGGGAGGACGAAAATGACCTAATGGATCATCCAATGACACAAACACACCTATTGGAGGCACAAGATTTGTTAAAAACCCTAGTGGGACAAGAATAAGCCTAGGGAGGACGAAAATGACCTAATTGATCATCCAATGACACAAATGAACTTATTGGATGCACAAGATTGGTTAAAAACCCTAATTGGACAAGAATAAGCCTAGGGAGGACGAAGATGACCTAATTGATCATCCAATGACACAAACACACCTATTGGATGCACAAGATTGGTTAAAAACCCTAATTGGACAAGAATATGCCTTGGGAGGACGAAAATGACCTAAATGTTAATCCAATGACACAAATGAACTTATTGGATGATCAAGATTGCTTAAAAACCCTACTTGGACAAGAATAAGCCTAGGGAGGACGAAAATGACCTAATTGATCATCCAATGACACAAACACACCTATTGGATGCACAAGATTGGTTAAAAACCCTAATTGGACAAGAATATGCCTAGGGAGGACGAAAATGACCTAAATATTAATTCAATGACACAAACAAAGTTATTGGATGCACAAGATTGGTTAAAAACCCTAATTGGACAAGAATAAGCCTAGGGAGAACGAAAATGACCTAATTGATCATCCAATGACACAAACACACCTATTGGATGTACAAGATTGGTTAAAAACCCTAATTGGACAAGAATATGCCTAGGGAGGACGAAAATGACCTAAATATTAATTCAATGACACAAACAAACTTATCGGATGCACAAGATTGGTTAAAAACCCTAATTGGACAAGAATAAGCCTAGGGAGGACGAAAATGAACTATTTGATCACCCAATGACACAAACACACCTATTGGATGCACAAGATTGGTTAAAAACCCTAATTGGACAAAAATAAGCCTAGGGAGGACGAAAATGACCTAATTGATCATCCAATGACACAAACACAGCTATTGGATGCACAAGATTGGTTAAAAACCCTAATTGGACAAGAATATGCCTAGGTAGGACGAAAATGACCTACTTGATCATCCAATGACACAAACACACCTATTGGATGCACAAGATTGGTTAAAAACCATAATTGGACAAGAATAAGCCTAGGGAGGACGAAAATGACCTAATTGATCATCCAATGACACAAACAAACCTATTGGATGCACAAGATTGGTTAAAAACCCTAATTGGACAAGAATATGCCTAGGGAGGACGAAAATGACCCAATTGATCATCCAATGACACTAATGAACTTATTGGATGCACAAGATTGGTTAAAAACCCTAATTGGACAACAATAAGCCTAGGGAGGACGAAAATGACCTAATTGATCATCCAATGACACAAACACACCTATTGGATGCACAAGATAGGTTAAAAGCCCAAATTGGACAAGAATATGCCTAGGGAGGATGGATATGACCTAAATGTTAATCCAATGACACAAATGAACTTATTGGTTGCACAACATTTGTTAAAAACCCTAATTGGACAAGACCTAGCCTAGGGAGAACGAAAATGACCTAAATGTTAATCCAAGGACACAACTCAACTTATTGGATGCACAAGATTGGTTAAAAACCCTAATTGGACAAGAATA
>JBBPBR010000925.1:282697-348854 GCA_037974775.1 Cicer pinnatifidum | reverse complement strand
TTCTCCCTAGGCTTATTCTTGTCCAATTAGGGTTTCTAACCAATCTTGTGCATCCGATAAGTTTGTTTGTGTCATTGTATTAATATTTTGGTCATTTTCGTCCTCCCTAGGCATATTCTTGTCCAATTAGGGTTTTTAACCAATCTTGTGCATCCAATAGGTGTGTTTGTGTGATTGGATGATCAATTAGGTCATTTTCGTCCTCCATAGGCTTATTCTTATCCAATTAGGGTTTTTAACCAATCTTGTGCATCCGATAAGTTTGTTTGTGACATTGAATTAATATTCAGGTCATTTTCGTCCTCCCTAGGCATATTCTAGTCCAATTAGGGTTTTTAACCAATCTTGTGCATCCAATAGGTGTGTTTGTGTCATTGGATGATCAATTAGGTCATTTTCGTCCTCCCTAGGCTTATTCTTGTCCAATTAGGGTTTTTAACCAATCTTGTGCATCCAATAACTTTGTTTGTGTCATTGAATTAATATTTAGGTCATTTTCGCCCTCCGTAGGCATATTCTTGTCCAATAAGGGTTTTTAACCAATCTTGTGCATCCAATAGGTGTGTTTGTGTCATTGGATGATCAATTAGGTCATTTCCGTCCTCCCTAGGCTTATTCTTGTCCAATTAGGGGTTTTAACCAATCTTGTGCATCCAATAAGTTCATTTGTGTCATTGGATTAACATTTAAGTCATTTTCGTCCTCCCTAGGCATATTCTTGTCCAATTAGGGTTTTTAACCAATCTTGTGCATCCAATAGGTGTGTTTGTGTCATTGGATGATCAATTAGGTCATTTTCGTCCTGCCTAGGCTTATTCTTCTCCAATTAGGGTTTTTAACCAATCTTGTGCATCCAATAAGTTCATTTGTGTTATTGGATGATCAATTAAGTCATTTTCGTCCTCCCTAGGCTTATTCTTGTCCAATTAGGGTTTTTAACCAATCTTGTGCATCCAATAAGTTGAGTTGTGTCATTGGATTAACATTTAAGTCATTTTCGTCCTCCCTAGGCATATTCTTGTCCAATTAGGGTTTTTAACCAATCTTGTGCATCCAATAGGTGTGTTTGTGTCATTGGATGATCAATTAAGTCATTTTCGTCCTCCCTAGGCTTATTCTTGTCCAATTAGGGTTTTTAACCAATCTTGTGCATCCAATAAGTTCATTTGTGTCATTGGATTAACATTTAGGTCATTTTCGTCCTCCCTTGGCATATTCTTGTCCAATTAGGGATTTTAACCAATCTTGGGCATTTAATAGGTGAGTTTGTGTCATTGGATGATCAATTAGGTCATTTTCGTCCTCCCTATGCTTATTCTTGTCCAATTAGGGTTTTTAACCAATCTTGTGCATCCAATAAGTTTATTTGTGTTATTGGATGATCAATTAGGTCATTTTCGTCCTCCCTAGGCATATTCTTGTCCAACTAGGGTTTTTAATCAATCTTGTGCATCCAATAGGTGTGTTTGTGTCATTGGATGATCAAGTAGGTCATTTTCGTCCTCCCTAGGCTTATTCTTGTCCAATTAGGGTTTTTAACCAATCTTGTGCATCCAATAAGTTGAGTTGTGTCATTGGATTAACATTTAGGTCATTTTCGTTCTCCCTAGGCTTATTCTTGTCCAATTAGGGTTTCTAACCAATCTTGTGCATCCGATAAGTTTGTTTGTGTCATTGAATTAATATTTAGGTCATTTTCGTCCTCCCTAGGCATATTCTTGTCCAATTAGGGTTTTTAACCAATCTTGTGCATCCAATAGGTGTGTTTGTGTCATTGGATGATCAATTAGGTCATTTTCGTCCTCCCTAGGCTTATTCTTGTCCAATTAGGGTTTTTAACCAATCTTGTGCTTCCAATAGGTGTGTTTGTGTCATTGGATAATCAATTAGTTCATTTTCGTCCTCCCTAGGCTTATTCTTGTCCAATTAGGGTTTTTAACTAATCTTGTGCATCCGATAAGTTTGTTTGTGTCATTGAATTAATATTTAGGTCATTTTCGTCCTCCCTAGGCATATTCTTGTCCAATTAGGGTTTTTAACCAATCTTGTGCATCCAATAGGTGTGTTTGTGTCATTGGATGATCAATTAGATCATTTTCGTCCTCCCTAGGCTTATTCTTGCCCAATAGGGTTTTTAACCAATCTTGTGCATCCAATAAGTTGAGTTGTGTCATTGGATTAACATTTAGGTCATTTTCGTCCTCCCTAGGCTTATTCTTGTCCAATTAGGGTTTTTAACCAATCTTGTGCATCCAATAGGTGTGTTTATGTCATTGGATGATCGATTAGGTCATTTTCGTCCTCCCTAGGCATATTCTTGTCCAATTAGGGTTTTTAACCAATCTTGTGCATCCAATAGGTGTGTTTGTGTCATTGGATGATCAATTAGGTCATTTTCGTCCTCCCTAGGCTTATTCTTGTCCAATTAGGGTTTTTAACCAATCTTGTGCATCCAATAGGTGTGTTTGTGTCATTGGATGATCAATTAGGGCATTTTCGTCCTCCCTAGGCTTATTCTTGTCCAATTAGGGTATTTAACCAATCTTGGGCATCCGATAAGTTTGTTTGTGTCATTGAATTAATATTTAGGTCATTTTCGTCCTCCCTAGGCATATTCTTGTCCAATTAGGGTTTTTAACCAATCTTGTGCATCCAATAGGTGTGTTTGTGTCATTGGATGATCAATTAGGTCATTTTCGTCCTCCCTAGGCTTATTCTTGTCCAATTAGGGTTTTTAACCAATCTTGTGCATCCAATAAGTTCTTTTGTGTCATTGGATTAATATTTAGGTCATTTTCGTCCTCCCTAGGCATATTCTTGTCCAATTAGGGTTTTTAACCAATCTTGTGCATCCAATAGGTGTGTTTGTGTCATTGGATGATCAATTAGGTCATTTTCGTCCTCCCTAGGCATATTCTTGTCCAATTAGGGTTTTTAACCAATCTTGTGCATCCAATAGGTGTGTTTGTATTATTGGATGATCAATTAGGTCATTTTCGTCCTCCCTAGGCTTATTCTTGTCCAATTAGGGTTTTTAACCAATCTTGTGCATCCAATAAGTTGAGTTGTGTCATTGGATTAACATTTAGGTCATTTTCGTTCTCCCTAGGCTTATTCTTGTCCAATTAGAGTTTTTAACCAATCTTGTGCATCCAAAAACTTTGTTTGTGTCATTGAATTAATATTTAGGTCATTTTCGTCCTCCCTAGGCATGTTCTTGTCCAACTAGGGATTTTAACCAATCTTGTGCATCCAATAGGTGTGTTTGTGTCATTGGATGATCAATTAGGTCATTTTCGTCCTCCCTAGGCATATTCTTGTCCAGTTAGGGTTTTTAACCAATCTTGTGCATCCAATAGGTGTGTTTGTGTCATTGGATGATCAATTAGGTCATTTTCGTCCTCCCTAGGCTTATTCTTGTCCAATTAGGGTTTTTAACCAATCTTGGGCATCTAATAGGTGTGTTTGTGTCATTGGATGATCAATTAGGTCATTTTCGTCCTCCCTAGGCTTATTCTTGTCCAATTAGGGTTTTTAACCAATCTTCTGCATCCGATAAGTTTGTTTGTGTCATTGAATTAATATTTAGGTCATTTTCGTCCTCCCTAGGCATATTCTTGTCCAATTAGGGTTTTTAACCAATCTTGTGCATCCAATAGGTGTGTTTGTGTCATTGGATGATCAATTAAGTCATTTTCGTCCTCCCAATGCATATTCTTGTCCAATTAGAGTTTTTAACCAATCTTGTGCATCCAATAGGTGTGTTTGTGTCATTGGATGATCAATTAGGTCATTTTCGTCCTCCCTAGGCTTATTCTTGTCCAATTAGGGTTTTTAACCAATCTTGGGCATCCAATAAGTTCATTTGTGTCATTGGATGATCAATTAGGTCTTTTTCGTCCTCCCTAGGCAAATTCTTGTCCAACTAGGGTTTTTAACCAATCTTGTGCTTCCAATAGGTGTGTTTGTGTCATTGGATGATCCATTAGGTCATTTTCATCCTCACTAGGCTTATTCTTGTCCAATTAGGGTTTTTAACCAATCTTGTGCATCCAATAAGTTCATTTGTGTTATTGGATGATCAATTAGGTCATTTTCGTGCTCCCTAGACTTATTCTTGTCCAATTAGGGTTTTTAACCAATCTTGTGCATCCAATAACTTGGTTTGTGTCATTGAATTAATATTTAGGTCATTTTCGTCCTCCCTAGGCATATTCTTGTCCAATTAGGGTTTTTAACCAATCTTGTGCATCCAATAGGTGTGTTTGTGTCATTGGATGATCAATTAGGTCATTTTCGTCCTCCCTAGGCTTATTCTTGTCCAATTAGGGTTTTTAACCAATCTTGTGCATCCAATAACTTTGTTTGTGTCATTGAATTAATATTTAGGTCATTTTCGTCCTCCCTAGGCATATTCTTGTCCAATTAGGGTTTTTAACCAATCTTGTGCATCCAATAGGTGTGTTTGTGTCATTGGATGATCAATTAGGTCATTTTCGTTCCCCCTAGGCTTATTCTTGTCCAATTAGGGTTTTTCACCAATCTTGTGCATCCAATAACTTTGTTTGTGTCATTGAATTAATATTTAGGTCATTTTCGTCCTCCCTAGGCATATTCTTGTCCAATTAGGGTTTTTAACCAATCTTGTGCATCCAATAGGTGTGTTTGTGTCATTGGATGATCAATTAGGTCATTTTCGTCCTCCCTAGGCTTATTCTTGTCCAATTAGGGTTTTTAACCAATCTTGTGCATCCAATAACTTTGTTTGTGTCATTGAATTAATATTTAGGTCATTTTCGTCCTCCCTAGGCATATTCTTGTCCAATTAGGGTTTTTAACCAATCTTGTGCATCCAATAGGTGTGTTTGTATCATTGGATGAACATTTAGGTCATATCCGTCCTCCCTAGGCATATTCTTGTCCAATTAGGGTTTTTAACCAATCTTGTGCATCCAATAAGTTCATTTGTGTTATTGGATTAACATTTAGGTCATATTCGTCCTCCTTAGACATATTCTTGTCCAATTAGGGTTTTTAACCAATCTTGTGCATCCAATAACTTTGTTTGTGTCATTGAATTAATATTTAGGTCCTTTTCGTCCTCCCTAGGCATATACTTGTCCAATTAGGGTTTTTAACCAATCTTGTGTATCCAGTAGGTGTGTTTGTGTCATTGGATGATCAATTAGGTCATTTTCGTCCTCCCTAGGCTTATTCTTGTCAAATTAGGGTTTTAAACCAATCTTGTGCATCCAATAACTTTGTTTGTGTCATTGAATTAATATTTAGGTCATTTTGGTCCTCCCTAGGCATATTCTTGTCCAATTAGGGTTTTTAACCAATCTTGTGTATCCAATAGGTGTGTTTGTGTGATTGGATGATCAATTAGGTCATTTTCGTCCTCCCTAGGCTTATTCTTATCCAATTAGGGTTTTTAACCAATCTTGTGCATCCGATAAGTTTGTTTGTGACATTGAATTAATATTTAGGTCATTTTCGTCCTCCCAAGGCATATTCTAGTCCAATTAGGGTTTTTAACCAATCTTGTGCATCCAATAGGTGTGTTTGTGTCATTGGATGATCAATTAGGTCATTTTCGTCCTCCCTAGGCTTATTCTTGTCCAATTAGGGTTTTTATCCAATCTTGTGCATCCAGTAGGTGTGTTTGTGTCATTGGATGATCAATTAGGTCAATTTCGTCCTCCCTAGGCTTATTCTTGTCCAATTAGGGTTTTTAACCAATCTTTTGCATCCAATAGGTGTGTTTATGTCATTGGATGATCAATTAGGTCATTTTCGTCCTCCCTAGGCTTATTCTTGTCCAATTTATGGTTTTTAACCAATCTTGTGCATCCAATAACTTACTTTGTGTCATTGAATTAATATTTAGGTCATTTTCGTCCTCCCTAGGCATATTCTTGTCCAATTAGGGTTTTTAACCAATCTTGTGCATCCAATAGGTGTGTTTGTGTCATTGGATGATCAATTAGGTCATTTTCGTCCTCCCTAGGCTTATTCTTGTCCAATTAGGGTTTTTAACCAATCTTGTGCAACCAATAAGTTCATTTGTGTCATTGGATTAACATTTAGGTCATTTTCGTCCACCCTAGGCATATTCTTGTCCAATTAGGGTTTTTAACCAATCTTGTGCATCCAATAACTTTGTTTGTGTCATTGAATTAATATTTAGGTCATTTTCGCCCTCCGTAGGCATATTCTTGTCCAATAAGGGTTTTTAACCAATCTTGTGCATCCAATAGGTGTGTTTGTGTCATTGGATGATCAATTAGGTCATTTTCGTCCTCCCTAGGCTTATTCTTGTCCAATTAGGGGTTTTAACCAATCTTGTGCATCCAATAAGTTTGTTTGTGACATTGAATTAATATTTAGGTCATTTTCGTCCTCCCTAGGCATATTCTTGTCCAATTAGGGTTTTTAACCAATCTTGTGCATCCAATAGGTGTGTTTGTGTCATTGGATGATCAATTAGGTCATTTTCGTCCTCCCTAGGCATATTCTTGTCCAATTAGGGTTTTTAACCAATCTTGTGCATCCAATAAGTTCATTTGTGTCATTGGATTAACATTTAGGTCATTTTCGTCCTCCCTAGGCATATTCTTGTCCAATTAGAGTTTTAGACCAATCTTGGGCATCCAATAGGTGTGTTTGTGTGTTTGGATGATCGATTAGGTTATTTTTGTCCTCCCTAGGCTTATTCTTGTCCAATTAGGGTTTTTAACCAATCTTGTGCATCCGATAAGTTTGTTTGTGTCATTGAATTAATATTTAGGTCATTTTCGTCCTCCCTAGGCATATTCTTGTCCAATTAGGGTTTTTAACCAATCTTGTGCATCCAATAGGTGTGTTTGTGTCATTGGATGATCAATTAGGTCATTTTCGTCCTCCCTAGGCATATTCTTGTCCAATTAGGGTTTTTAACCAATCTTGTGCATCCAATAAGTTCATTTGTGTCATTGGATGATTAATTAGGTCATTTTCGTCCTCCTAGGCATGTTCTTGTCAAATTTGGGTTTTTAACCAATCTTGTGCATGCAATAAGTTGAGTTGTGTCATTGGATTAACATTTAGGTCATTTTCGTCCTCCCTAGGCATATTCTGGTCCAATTAGGGTTTTTAACCAATCTTGTGCATCCAATAGGTGTGTTTGTGTCATTGGATGATCAATTAGGTCATTTTCGTCCTCCCTAGGCATATTCTAGTCCAATTAGGGTTTTTAACGAATCTTGTGCATCCAATTGGTGTGTTTTTGTCATTGGATGATCAATTAGGTCATTTTCGTCCTCCCTAGGCTTATTCTTGTCCAATTAGGGTTTTTAACCAATCTTGTGTATCCAATAGGTGTGTTTGTGTCATTGGCTGATCAATTAGGTTATTTTCGTCCTCCCTAGGCTTATTCTTGTCCAATTAGGGTTTTTAACCAATCTTGTGCATCCAATAAGTTGAGTTGTGTCATTGGATTAACATTTAGGTCATTTTCGTCCTCCCTAGGCTTATTCTTGTCCAATTAGGGTTTTTAACAAATATTGTGCATCCAATAAGTTCATTTGTGTCATTGGATTAACATTTAGGTCATTTTCGTCCTCCCTAGGCATATTCTTGTCCAATTAGGGTTTTTAACCAATCTTGTGCATCCAATAGGTGTGTTTGTGTCATTGGATGATCAATTAGGTCATTTTCGTCCTCCTTAAGCTTATTCTTGTCCAATTAGGGTTTTTAACCAATCTTGTGCATCCGATAAGTTTGTTTGTGTCATTGAATTAATATTTAGGTCATTTTCGTCCTCCCTAGGCATATTCTTGTCCAATTAGGGTTTTTAACCAATCTTGTGCATCCAATAGGTGTGTTTGTGTCATTGGATGATCAATTAGGTCATTTTCGTCCTCCCTAGGCTTATTCTTGTCCAATTAGGATTTTTAACCAATCTTGTGCATGCAATAGGTGTTTTTGTGTCATTGGATGATCAATTAGGTCATTTTCGTCCTCCCTAGGCTTATTCTTGTCCAATTAGGGTTTTTAACCAATCTTGTGCATCCGATAAGTTTGTTTGTGTCATTGAATTAATATTTAGGTCATTTTCGTCCTCCCTAGGCATATTCTTGTCCAATTAGGGTTTTTAACCAATCTTGTGCATCCAATAGGTGTGTTTGTGTCATTGGATGATCAATTAGGTCATTTTCGTCCTCCCTAGGCTTATTCTTGTCCAATTACGGTTTTTAACCAATCTTGTGCATCCAATAGGTGTGTTTGTGTCATTGGATTAACATTTAGGTCATTTTCGTCCTCCCTAGGCTTATTCTTGTCCAATTAGGGTTTTTAACCAATCTTGTGCATCCAATAAGATTGTGTGTGTCATTGAATTAATATTTAGGTCATTTTCGTCCTCCCTAGGCATATTCTTGCCCAATTAGGGTTTTTAACCAATCTTGTGCATCCAATAGGTGTGTTTGTATCATTGGATAATCAATTAGGTCATGTTCGTCCTCCCTAGGCTTATTCTTGTCCAATTAGGGTTTTTAACAAATGTTGTGCATCCAATATGTTTGTTTGTGTCATTGAATTAATATTTAGGTCATTTTCGTCCTCCCTAGGCTTATTCTTGTCCAATTAGGGTCTTTAACCAATCTTGTGCATCCAATAAGTTTGTTTGTTTCATTGAATTAATATTTAGGTCATTTTCGTCCTCCCTAGGCATATTCTTGTCCAATTAGGGTTTTTAACCAATCTTGTGCATCCAATAGGTGTGTTTGTGTCATTGGATGATCAATTAGGTCATTTTCGTCCTCCCTATGCTTATTCTTGTCCAATTAGGGTTTTTAACCAATCTTGTGCATCCAATAAGTTTGTTTGTTTCATTGAATTAATATTTAGGTCATTTTCGTCCTCCCTAGGCATATTCTTGTCCAATTAGGGTTTTTAACCAATCTTGTGCATCCAATAGGTGTGTTTGTGTCTTTGGATGATCAATTAGGTCATTTTCGTTCTCCCTAGGCTTATTCTTGTCCAATTTGGGTTTTTAACCATTCTTGTGCATCCAATAATTTCATTTGTGTCATTGGATAAACATTTAGGTCATTTTCGTCCTCCCTAGGCATATTCTTGTCCAATTAGGGTTTTTAACCAATCTTGTGCATCCAATAGGTGTGTTTGTGTCATTGGATGATCAATTAGGTCATTTTCGTCCTCCCTAGGCTTATTCTTGTCCAATTAGGGTTTTTAACCAATCTTGTGCATCCAATAAGTTGAGTTGTGTCATTGGATTAACATTTAGGTCATTTTTGTTCTCCCTACGCTTATTCTTGTCCAATTAGGGTTTTTAACCAATCTTGTGCATCCAATAGGTGTGTTTGTGTCATTGGATGATCAATTAGGTCATTTTCGTCCTCCCTAGGCATATTCTTGTCCAATTAGGATTTTTAACCAATCTTGGGCATCCGATAAGTTTGTTTGTGTCATTGAATTAATATTTAGGTGATTTTCGTCCTCCATAGGCATATTCTTGTCCAATTAGGGTTTTTAACCAATCTTGTGCATCCAATAGGTGTGTTTGTGTCATTGGATGATCAATTAGGTCATTTTCGTCCTCCCTAGGCTTATTCTTGTCCAATTAGGGTTTTTAACCAATCTTGTGCATCCAATAGGTGTGTTTGTGTCATTGGATGATCAATTAGGTCATTTTCGTCCTCCCTAGGCTTATTCTTGTCCAATTAGGGTTTTTAACCAATCTTGTGCATCCGATAAGTTTGTTTGTGTCATTGAATTAATATTTAGGTCATTTTCGTCCTCCCTAGGCATATTCTTGTCCAATTAGGGTTTTTAACCAATCTTGTGCATCCAATAGGTGTGTTTGTGTCATTGGATGATCAATTAGGTCATTTTCGTCCTCCCTAGGCATATTCTTGTCCAAGTTGGGTTTTTAAGAAATCTTGTGCATCCAATAGGTGTGTTTGTGTCGTTGGATGATCAATTAGGTCATTTTCGTCCTCCCTAGGCTTATTCTTGTCCAATTAGGGTTTTTAACCAATCTTGTGCATCCAATAGGTGTGTTTGTGTCATTGGATGATCAATTAGGTCATTTTCGTCCTCCCTAGGCTTATTCTTGTCCAATTAGGGTTTTTAACCAATCTTGTGCATCCAATAAGTTGAGTTGTGTCATTGGATTAACATTTAGGTCATTTTCGTTCTCCCTAGACTTATTCTTGTCCAATTAGGGTTTCTAACCAATCTTGTGCATCCGATAAGTTTGTTTGTGTCATTGAATTAATATTTAGGTCATTTTCTTCCTCCCTAGGCATATTCTTGTCCAATTAGGGTTTTTAACCAATCTTGTGCATCCAATAGGTGTGTTTGTGTGATTGGATGATGAATTAGGTCATTTTCGTCCTCCCAAGGCTTATTCTTATCCAATTAGGGTTTTTAACCAATCTTGTGCATCCAATAACTTTGTTTGTGTCATTGAATTAATATTTAGGTCATTTTCGTCCTCCCTAGGCATATTCTTGTCCAATTAGGGTTTTTAACCAATCTTGTGCATCCAATAGGTGTGTTTGTATCATTGGATGAACATTTAGGTCATATCCGTCCTCCCTAGGCATATTCTTGTCCAATTAGGGTTTTTAACCAATCTTGTGCATCCAATAAGTTCATTTGTGTTATTGGATTAACATTTAGGTCATATTCGTCCTCCTTAGACATATTCTTGTCCAATTAGGGTTTTTAACCAATCTTGTGTATCCAACAACTTTGTTTGTGTCATTGAATTAATATTTAGGTCCTTTTCGTCCTCCCTAGGCATATACTTGTCCAATTAGGGTTTTTAACCAATCTTGTGCATCCAGTAGGTGTGTTTGTGTCATTGGATGATCAATTAGGTCATTTTCGTCCTCCCTAGGCTTATTCTTGTCAAATTAGGGTTTTAAACCAATCTTGTGCATCCAATAACTTTGTTTGTGTCATTGAATTAATATTTAGGTCATTTTGGTCCTCCCTAGGCATATTCTTGTCCAGTTAGGGTTTTTAACCAATCTTGTGTATCCAATAGGTGTGTTTGTGTGATTGGATGATCAATTAGGTCATTTTCGTCCTCCCTAGGCTTACTCTTATCCAATTAGGGTTTTTAACCAATCTTGTGCATCCGATAAGTTTGTTTGTGACATTGAATTAATATTTAGGTCATTTTCGTCCTCTCAAGGCATATTCTAGTCCAATTAGGGTTTTTAACCAATCTTGTGCATCCAATAGGTGTGTTTGTGTCATTGGATGATCAATTAGGTCATTTTCGTCCTCCCTAGGCTTATTCTTGTCCAATTAGGGTTTTAACCAATCTTGTGCATCCAATAGGTGTGTTTGTGTCATTGGATGATCAATTAGGTCATTTTCGTCCTCCCTAGGCTTATTCTTGTCCAATTAGGGTTTTTAACCAAACTTGTGCATCCAATAACTTTGTTTGTGTCATTGAATTAATATTTAGGTCATTTTCGCCCTCCGTAGACATATTCTTGTCCAATTAGGGTTTTTAACCAATCTTGTGCATCCAATAGGTGTGTTTGTGTCATTGGATGATCAATGAGGTCATTTTCGTCCTCCCTAGGCTTATTCTTGTCGAATCAGGGGTTTTAACCAATCTTGTGCATCCAATAAGTTGAGTTGTGTCATCGGATTAACATTTAGGTCATTTTCGTTCTCCCTAGGCTTATTCTTGTCCAATTAGGGTTTTTAACCAATCTTGTGCATCCAATAAGTTCATTTGTGTTATTGGTTTAACATTTAGGTCATATTCGTCCTCCCTAGGCATATTGTTGTCCAATTAGGGTTTTTAACCAATCTTGTGCATCCAATTGGTGTGTTTGTGTCATTGGATGATCAATTAGGTCATTTTCGTCCTCCCTAGGCTTTTTCTTGTCCAATTAGGGTTTTTAACCAATCTTGTGCATCCAATAAGTTCATTAGTGTCATTGGATGATCAATTAGGTCATTTTCGTCCTCCCTAGGCATGTTCTTGTCCAACTAGGGTTTTTAACCAATCTTGTGCATCCAATAGGTGTGTTTGTGTCATTGGATGATCAATTAGGTCATTTTCGTCCTCCCTAAGCTTATTCTTGTCCAATTAGGGTTTTTAACCAATCTTGTGCATCCAATAAGTTGAGTTGTGTCATTGGATTAAAATTTAGGTCATTTTCATTCTCCCTAGGCTTATTCTTGTCCAATTAGGTTTTTAACCAATCTTGTGCATCCAATAAGTTCATTTGTGTCATTGGATTAACATTTAGGTCATTTTCGTCCACCCCAGGCATATTCTTGTCCAATTAGGGTTTTTAACCAATCTTGTGCATCCAATAGGTGTGTTTGTGTCAATGGATGATCAATTAGGTCATTTTCGTCCTCCCTAGCCTTATTCTTGTCCAATTAGGGTTTTTAACCAATCTTGTGCATCCAATAACTTTGTTTGTGTCATTGAATTAATATTTAAGTCATTTTCGCCCTCCGTTGGCATAAGCTTGTCCGATTAGGGTTTTTAACCAATCTTGTGCATCCAATAGGTGTGTTTATGTCATTGGATGATCAATTAGGTCATTTTCGTCCTCCCTAGGCTTATTCTTGTCCAATTAGGTGTTTTAACCAATCTTGTGCATCCAATAAGTTCATTTGTGTCATTGGATTAACATTTAGGTCATTTTCGTCCTCCCTAGGCATATTCTTGTCCAATTAGGGTTTTTAACCAATCTTGTGCATCCAATAGGTGTGTTTGTGTCATTTGATGATCAATTAGGTCATTTTCGTCCTCCCTAGGCTTATTCTTGTCCAATTAGGGTTTTAAACCAATCTTGTGCATCCAATAAGTTCATTTGTGTTATTGGATGATCAATTAGGTCATTTTCGTCCTCCCTAGGCATATTCTTGTCCAACTAGGGTTTTTAACCAATCTTGTGCATCCAATAGGTGTGTTTGTGTCATTGGATGATCAATTAAGTCATTTTCGTCCTCCCTAGGCTTATTCTTGTCCAATTAGGGTTTTTAACCAATCTTGTGCATCCAATAAGTTGAGTTGTGTCATTGGATTAACATTTAGGTCATTTTCGTTCTCCTTACGCTTATTCTTGTCCAATTAGGGTTTTTAACGAATCTTGTGCATCCAATAGGTGTGTTTGTGTCATTGGATGATCAATTAGGTCATTTTCGTCCTCGCTAGGTATATTCTTGTCCAATTAGGGTTTTTAACCAATCTTGTGCATCCAATAGGTGTGTTTGTGTCATTGGATGATCAATTAGGTCATTTTCGTCCTCCCTAGGCTTATTCTTGTCCAATTAGGGTTTTTAACCAATCTTGTGCATCCAATAGGTGTGTTTGTGTCATTGGATGATCAATTAGGTCATTTTCGTCCTCCCTAGGCTTATTCTTGTCCAATTAGGGTTTTTAACCAATCTTGTGCATCCAATAGGTGTGTTTGTGTCATTGGATGATCAATTTGCTCATTTTCGTCCTCCCTAGGCTTATTCTTGTCCAATTAGGGTTTTTAACCAATCTTGTGCATCCAATAAGTTTGTTTGTGTCATTGAATTAATATTTAGTTCATTTTCGTCCTCCCTAGGCATCATCTTGTCCAATTAGGGTTTTTAACCAATCTTGTGCATCCAATAGGTGTGTTTGTGTCATTGGATGATCAATTAGGTCATTTTCGTCCTCCCTAGGCTTATTCTTGTCCAATTAGGGTTTTTAACCAATCTTGTGCATCCAATAGGTGTGTTTGTGTCATTGGATGATCAATTAGGTCATTTTCGTCCTCCCTAGGCATATTCTTGTCCAATTAGGGTTTTTAACCAATCTTGTGCATCCAATAGGTGTGTTGGTGTCATTGGATGATAAATTAGGTCATTTACGTCCTCCCTATGCTTATTCTTGTCCAATTAGGGTTTTTAACCAATCTTGAGCATCCAATAACTTTGTTTGTGTCATTGAATTAATATTTAGGTAATTTTCGTCCTCCATAGGCATATTCTTGTCCAATAAGGGTTTTTAACCAATCTTGTGCATCCAATAGGTGTGTTTGTGTCATTGGATGATCAATTAGGTCATTTTCGTCCTCCCTAGGCTTATTCTTGTCCAATTAGGGTTTTTAACCAATCTTGTGCATCCAATAGGTGTGTTTGTGTCATTGGATGATCAATTAGGTCATTTTTCGTCCTCCCTAAGCTTATTCTTGTCCAATTAGGGTTTTTAACCAATCTTATGCATCCAATAGGTGTGTTTGTGTCATTGGATGATCAATTAGGTCATTTTCGTCCTCCCTAGGCTTATTCTTGTCCAATTAGGGTTTTTAACCAATCTTGTGCATCCAATAGGTGTGTTTGTGTCATTGGATGATCAATTAGGTCATTTTCGTCCTCCCTAGGCTTATTCTTGTCCAATTAGGGTTTTTAACCAATCTTGTGCATCCAATAGGTGTGTTTGTGTCATTGGATGATCAATTAGGTCATTTTCGTCCTCCCTAGGCTTATTCTTGTCCAATTAGGGTTTTTAACCAATCTTGTGCATCCAATAGGTGTGTTTGTGTCATTGGATGATCAATTAGGTCATTTTCATCATCCCAAGGCTTATTCTTGTCCAATTAGGGTTTTTAACCAATCTTGTGCATCCAATAACTTTGTTTGTGTCATTGAATTAATATTTAGGTCATTTTCGTCCTCCTTAGGCATATTCTTGTCGAATTAGGGTTTTTAACCAATCTTGTGAATCCAATCGGTGTGTTTCTGTCATTGGATGATCAATTAGGTCATTTTCGTCCTCCCTAGGCTTATTCTTGTCCAATTAGGGTTTTTAACCAATCTTGTGCATCCAATAGGTGTGTTTGTGTCATTGGATGATCAATTAGGTCATTTTCGTCCTCCCTAGGCTTATTCTTGTCCAATTAGGGTTTTTAACCAATCTTGTGCATCCAATAGGTGTGTTTGTGTCATTGGATGATCAATTAGGTCATTTTCGTCCTCCCTAGGCTTATTCTTGTCCAATTAGGGTTTTTAACCAATCTTGTGCATCCAATAAGTTCATTTGTGTCATTGGATGATCAATTAGGTCATTTTCGTCCTTCCTAGGCATAATCTTGTCCAACTAGGGTTTTAAACAAATCTTGTGCATCCAATAGGTGTGTTTGTGTCATTGGATGATCAATTAGGTCATTTTCGTCCTCCCTAGGCTTATTCTTGTCCAATTAGGGTTTTTAACCAATCTTGTGCATCCAATAGGTGTGTTTGTGTCATTGGATGATCAATTAGGTCATTTTCGTCCTCCCTAGGCTTATTCTTGTCCAATTAGGGTTTTTAACCAATCTTGTGCATCCAATAAGTTCATTTGTGTCATTGGATGATCAATTAGGTCATTTTCGTCCTTACTAGGCATATTCTTGTCCAACTAGGGTTTTAAACCAATCTTGTGCATCCAATAGGTGTGTTTGTGTCATTGGATGATCAATTAGGTCATTTTCGTACTCCATAAGCTTATTCTTGTCCAATTAGGGTTTTTAACCAATCTTGTGCATCCAATAGGTGTGTTTGTGTCATTGGATGATCAATTAGGTCATTTTCGTCCTCCCTAGGCTTATTCTTGTCCAATTAGGGTTTTTAACCAATCTTGTGCATCCAATAAGATGAGTTGTGTCATTGGATTAACATTTATGTCATTTTCATTCTCCCTAGGCTTATTCTTGTCCAATTAGGTTTTTAACCAATCTTGTGCATCCAATAAGTTCATTTGTGTCATTGGATTCACATTTAGGTCATTTTCGTCCTCCCTAGGCATATTCTTGTCCAATTAGGGTTTTTAACCAATCTTGTGCATCCAATAGGTGTGTTTATCTCATTGGATGATCAATTAGGTCACTTTGATCCTCCCTAGGCTTATTCTTGCCCAATTAGGGTTTTTAACCAATCTTGTGCATCCAATAAGTTTGTTTGTGTCATTGAATTAATATTTAGGTCATTTTGGTCCTCCCTAGGCATATTCTTGTCCAATTAGGGTTTTTAACAAATCTTGTGAATTCAATAGGTGTGTTTGTGTCATTGGATGATCAATTAGGTCATTTTCGTCCTCCCTAGGCATATTCTTGTCCAATTAGGGTTTTTAACCAATCTTGTGCATCCAATAGGTGTGTTTGTGTCATTGGATGATCAATTAAGTCATTTTCGTCCTCCCTAGGCTTATTCTTGTCCAATTAGGGTTTTTAACCAATCTTGTGCATCCAATAGGTGTGTTTGTGTGATTGGATGATCAATTAGGTCATTTTCGTCCTCCCAAGGCTTATTCTTATCCAATTAGCGTTTTTAACCAATCTTGTGCATCCAATAACTTTGTTTGTGTCATTGAATTAATATTTAGGTCATTTTCGTCCTCCCTAGGCATATTCTTGTCCAATTAGGGTTTTTAACCAATCTTGTGCATCCAATAGGTGTGTTTGTGTCATTGGATGATCAATTAGGTCATTTTCGTCCTCCCTAGGCTTATTCTTGTCCAATTAGGGTTTTTAACCAATCTTGTGCATCCAATAGGTGTGTTTGTGTCATTGGATGATCAATTAGGTCATTTTCGTCCTTCCTAGGCTTATTCTTGTCCCATTAGGGTTTTTAACCAATCTTGTGCATCCAATAAGTTCATTTGTGTCATTGGATTAACATTTAGGTCATTTTCGTCCTCCCTAGGCATATTCTTGTCCAACTAGGGTTTTTAACCAATCTTGTGCATCCAATAGGTGTGTTTGTGTCATTGGATGATCAATTAGGTCATTTTCGTCCTCCCTAGGCTTATTCTTGTCCAATTAGGGTTTTTAACCAATCTTGTACATCCAATAAGTTCATTTGTGTCATTGGAAGATCAATTAGGTCATTTTCGTCCTCCCTAGGCATATTCTTGTCCAGTTAGGGTTTTTAACCAATCTTGTGCATCCAATAGGTGTGTTTGTGTCATTGGATGATCAATTAGGTCATTTTCGTCCTCCCTAGGCATGTTCTTGTCCAACTAGGGTTTTTAACCAATCTTGTGCATCCAATAGGTGTGTTTGTGTCATTGGATGATCAATTAGGTCATTTTCGTCCTCCCTAGGCTTATTCTTGTCTAATTAGGGTTTTTAACCAATCTTGTGCATCCAATAAGTTCATTTGTGTCATTGGATGATCAATTAGGTCATTTTCGTCCTTCCTAGGCATATTCTTGTCCAACTAGGGTTTTTAAACAATCTTGTGCATCCAATAGGTGTGTTTGTGTCATTGGATGATCAATTAGGTCATTTTCGTCCTCCCTAGGCTTATTCTTGTCCAATTAGGGTTTTTAACCAATCTTGTGCATCCAATAGGTGTGTTTGTGTCATTGGATGATCAATTAGGTCATTTTCGTCCTCCCTAGGCTTATTCTTGTCCAATTAGGGTTTTTAACCAATCTTGTGCATCCGATAAGTTTGTTTGTGTCATTGAATTAATATTTAGGTCATTTTCGTCCTCCCTAGGCTTATTCTTGTCCAATTAGAGTTTTTAACCAATCTTGTGCATCCAATAGGTGTGTCTGTGTCATTGGATGATCAATTAGGTCATTTTCGTCCTCCTTAAGCATATTCTTGTCCAATTAGGGTTTTTAACCAATCTTGTGCATCCAATAGGTGTGTTTGTGTCATTGGATGATCAATTAGGTCATTTTCGTCCTCCCTAGGCTTATTCTTGTCCAATTAGGGTTTTTAACCAATCTTGTGCATCTAATAGGTGTGTTTGTGTCATTGGATGATGAATTAGGTCATTTTCGTCGTCCCTAGGCTTATTCTTGTCCAATTAGGGTTTTTAACCAATCTTGTGCATCCGATAAGTTTGTTTGTGTCATTGAATTAATATTTAGGTCATTTTCGTCGTCCCTAGGCATATTCTTGTCCAATTAGGGTTTTTAACCAATCTTGTGCATCCAATAGGTGTGTTTGTGTCATTGGATGATCAATTAGGTCATTTTCGTCCTCCCTAGGCTTATTCTTGTCCAATTAGGGTTTTTAACCAATCTTGTGCATCCAATAAGTTTGTTTGTGTCATTGGATGATCAATTAGGTCATTTTCGTCCTCCCTAGGCTTATTCATGTCCAATTAGGGTTTTTAACCAATCTTGTGCATCCAATAAGTTCATTTGTGTCATTGGATTAACATTTAGGTCATTTTCGTCCTCCCTAGGCATATTCTTGTCCAATTAGTGTTTTTAACCAATCTTGTGCATCCAATAGGTGTGTTTGTGTCATTGGATGATCAATTAGGTCATTTTCGTCCTCCCTAGGCTTATTCTTGTCCAATTAGAGTTTTTAACCCATCTTGTGCTTCCAATAACATTGTTTGTGTCATTGAATTAATATTTCGGTCATTTTCGTCCTCCCTAGGCATATTCTTGTCCAATTAGGGTTTTTAACCAATCTTGTGCATCCAATAGGTGTGTTTGTGTCATTGGATGATCAATTAGGTCATTTTCGTCCTCCCTAGGCTTATTCTTGTCCAATTAGGGTTTTTAACCAATCTTGTGCATCCAATATGTTTATTTGTGTCATTGGATTAACATTTAGGTCATTTTCGTCCTCCCTAGGCATATTCTTGTCCAATTAGTGTTTTTAACCAATCTTGTGCATCCAATAGGTGTGTTTGTGTCATTGGATGATCAATTAGGTCATTTTCGTCCTCCCTAGGCTTATTCTTGTCCAATTAGGGTTTTTAACCAATCTTGTACATCTAATAAGTTCATTTGTGTCATTGGATTAAAATTTAGGTCGTTTTTGTCCTCCCTAGGCATATTCTTGTCCAATTAGGGTTTTTAACCAATCTTGTGCATCCAATAGGTGTGTTTGTGTCATTGGATGATCAATTAAGTCATTTTCGTCCTCCCTAGGCTTATTCTTGTCCAATTAGGGTTTTTAACCAATCTTGTGCATCCAATAAGTTGAGTTGTGTCATTGGATTAACATTTAGGTCATTTTCGTTCTCCTTACGCTTATTCTTGTCCAATTAGGGTTTTTAACCAATCTTGTGCATCCAATAGGTGTGTTTGTGTCATTGGATGATCAATTAGGTCATTTTTGTCCTCCCTAGGCATATTCTTGTCCAATTAGGGTTTTTAACCAATCTTGTGCATCCAATAGGTGTGTTTGTATCATTGGATGATCAATTAGGTCATTTTCGTCCTCCCTAGGCTTATTCTTGTCCAATTAGGGTTTTTAACCAATCTTTTGCATCCAATAGGTGTGTTTGTATCATTGGATGATCAATTAGGTCATTTTCGTCCTCCCTAAGCTTATTCTTGTCCAATTAGGGTTTTTAACCAATCTTGTGCAACCAATAAGTTCATTTGTGTCATTGGATTAACATTTAGGTCATTTTCGTCCTCCCTAGGCATATACTTGTCCAATTAGGGTTTTTAACCAATCTTGTGCATCCAATAGGTGTGTTTGTGTCATTGGATGATCAATTAGGTCATTTTCGTACTCCCTAGGCTTATTCTTGTCCAATTAGGGTTTTTAACCAATCTTTTGCATCCAATAGGTGTGTTTGTATCATTGGATGATCAATTAGGTCATTTTCGTCCTCCCTAAGCTTATTCTTGTCCAATTAGGGTTTTTAACCAATCTTGTGCAACCAATAAGTTCATTTGTGTCATTGGATTAACATTTAGGTCATTTTCGTCCTCCCTAGGCATATACTTGTCCAATTAGGGTTTTTAACCAATCTTGTGCATCCAATAGGTGTGTTTGTATCATTGGATGATCAATTAGGTCATTTTCGTCCTCCCTAGGCTTATTCTTGTCCAATTAGGGTTTTTAACCAATCTTGTGCATCCAATAGGTGTGTTTGTGTCATTGGATGATTAATTTGGTTATTTTCGTCCTTCCTAGGCTTATTGTTGTCCAATTAGGGTTTTTAACCAATCTTGTGCATCCAATAAGTTCATTCGTGTCGTTGGATTAACATTTAGGTCATTTTCGTCCTCCCTAGGCATATTCTTGTCCAATTAGGGTTTTTAACCAATCTTGTGCATCCAATAGGTGTGTTTGTGTCATTGGATGATCAATTAGGTCATTTTCGTCCTCCCTAGGCTTATTCTTGTCCAATTAGGGTTTTTAACCAATCTTGTGCATCCATTAGGTGTGTTTGTGTCATTGGATGATCAATTAGGTCATTTACGTCCTCGCTAGGCTTATTCTTGTCCAATTAGAGTTTTTAACCAATCTTGTGCATCCAATAGGTGTGTTTGTGTCATTGGATGATCAATTAGGTCATTTTCGTCCTCCCTAGGCTTATTCTTGTCCAATTAGGGTTTTTAACCAATCTTGTGCATCCAATAAGTTGAGTTGTGTCATTGGATTAACATTTAGGTCATTTTCGTCATCCCTAGGCTTATTCTTGTCCAATTAGGGTTCTTAACCAATCTTGTGCATCTAATAGGTGTGTTTGTGTCATTGGATGATCGATTAGGTCATTTTCGTCGTCCCTAGGCTTATTCTTGTCCAATTAGGGTTTTTAACCAATCTTGTGCATCCGATAAGTTTGTTTGTGTCATTGAATTAATATTTAGGTCATTTTCGTCCTCCCTAGGCATATTATTGTCCAATTAGAGTTTTTAACCAATCTTGTGCATCCAATAGGTGTGTTTGTGTCATTGGATGATCAATTAGGTCATTTTCGTCCTCCCTAGGCTTATTCTTGTCCAATTAGGGTTTTTAACCAATCTTGTGCATCCAATAAGTTGAGTTGTGTCATTGGATTAACATTTAGGTCATTTTCGTCATCCCTAGGCTTATTCTTGTCCAATTAGGGTTTTTAACCAATCTTGTGCATCCAATAAGTTCATTTGTGTCATTGGATTAACATTTAGGTCATTTTCGCCCTCCCTAGACATATTCTTGTCCAATTAGGGTTTTTAACCAATCTTGTCTATCCAATAGGTGTGTTTGTGTCATTGGATGATCAATTAGGTCATTTTCGTCCTCCCTAGGCTTATTCTTGTCCAATTAGGGTTTTTAACCAATCTTGTGCATCCAATAGGTGTGTTTGTGTCATTGGATGATCAATTAGGTCATTTTCGTCCTCCCAAGGCTTATTCTTGTCCAATTAGGGTTTTTAACCAATCTTGTGCATCCAATAAGTTGAGTTGTGTCATTTGATTAACATTTAGGTCATTTTCGTTCTCCCTAGGCTTATTCTTGTCCAATTAGGGTTTCTAACCAATCTTGTGCATCCGATAAGTTGGTTTGTGTCATTGAATTAATATTTAGGTCATTTTCGTCCTCCCTAGGCATATTCTTGTCCAACTAGGGTTTTTAACCAATCTTGTGCATCAAATAGGTGTGTTTGTGTCATTGGATGATCAATTAAGTCATTTTCGTCCTCCCTAGGCTTATTCTTGTCCAATTAGGGTTTTTAACCAATCTTGTGCATCCAATAAGTTGAGTTGTGTCATTGGATTAACATTTAAGTCATTTTCGTCCTCCCTAGGCATATTCTTGTCCAATTAAGGTTTTTAACCAATCTTGTGCATCCAATAGGTGTGTTTGTGTCATTGGATGATCAATTAGGTCATTTTCGTCCTCCCAAGGCTTATTCTTGTCCAATTAGGGTTTTTAACCAATCTTGTGCATCCAATAAGTTCATTTGTGTCATTGGATTAACATTTAGGTCATTTTCGTCCTCCCTAGGCATATTCTTGTCCAATTAGGGTTTTTAACCAATCTTAAGCTTCCAATAGGTGTGTTTATGTCATTGGATGATCAATTAGGTCATTTTCGTCCTCCCTAGGCTTATTCTTGTCCAATTAGGGTTTTTAACCAATCTTGTGCATCCAATAAGTTCATTTGTGTCATTGGATGATCAATTAGGTCATTTTCGTCCTCCCTAGGCATATTCTTGTATAACTAGGGTTTTTAACCAATCTTGTGCATCCAGTAGGTGTGTTTGTGTCATTGGATGATCAATTAGGTCATTTTCGTCCTCCCTAGGCTTATTCTTGTCCAATTAGGGTTTTTAACCAATCTTGTGCATCCAATAGGTGTGTTTGTGTCATTGGATGATCAATTAGGTCATTTTCGTCCTCCCTAGGCTTATTCTTGTCCAATTAGGGTTTTTAACCAATCTTGTGCATCAAATAAGTTTGTTTGTGTCATTGAATTAATATTTAGGTCATTTTCGTCCTCCCTAGGCTTATTCTTGTCCAATTAGGGTTTTTAACCAATCTTGTGCATCCAATAGGTGTGTTTGTGTCATTGGATGATCAATTTGGTCATTTTCGTTCTCCCTAGGCTTATTCTTGTCCAATTAGGGTTTTTAACCAATCTTGTGCATCCAATAGGTGTGTTTGTGTCATTGGATGATCAATTAGGTCATTTTCGTCCTTCCTAGGCATATTCTTGTCCAATTAGGGTTTTTAACCAGTCTTTTGCATCCAATAGGTGTGTTTGTGTCATTGGATGATCAATTAGATCATTTTCGTCCTCCGAAGGCTTATTCTTGTCCAATTAGGGTTTTTAACCAATCTTGTGCATCCAATAAGTTCATTTGTGTCATTGGATTAACATTTAGGTCATTTTCGTCCTCCCTCGGCATATTCTTGTCCAATTAGGGTTTTTAACCAATCTTGTGCATCCAATAGGTGTGTTTGTGTCATTGGATGATCAATTAGGTCATTTTCGTCCTCCCTAGGCTTATTCTTGTCCAATTAGGATTTTTAACCAATCTTGTGCATCCAATAAGTTCATTTGTGTCATTGGATGATCAATTAGGTCATTTTCGTCCTCCCTAGGCATATTCTTGTCCAACTAGGGTTTTTAACCATTCTTGTGCATCCAATAGGTGTGTTTGTGTCTTTGGATGATCAATTAGGTCATTTTCGTCCTCCCTAGGCTTATTCTTGTCCAATTAGGGTTTTTAACCAATCTTGGGCATCCAATATGTGTGTTTATGTCATTGGATGATCAATTAGGTCATTTTCGTCCTCCCTAGGCTTATTCTTGTCCAATTAGGGTTTTTAACCAATCTTGTGCATCCAATAGGTGTGTTTGTGTCATTGGATGATCAATTAGGTCATTTTCGTCCTCCCTAGGCTTATTCTTGTCCAATTAGGGTTTTTAACCAATCTTGTGCATCCAATAAGTTCATTTGTGTCATTGGATGATCAATTAGGTCATTTTCATCCTCCCTAGGCTTATTCTTGTCCAATTACGGTTTTTAACCAATCTTGTGCATCCAATAGGTGTGTTTGTGTCATTGGATGATCAATTAGGTCATTTTCGTCCTCCCTAGGCTTATTCTTGTCCAATTAGGGTTTTTAACCAATCTTGTGCATCCAATAGGTGTGTTTGTGTCATTGGATGATCAATTAGGTCATTTTCTTCCTCCCAAGGCTTATTCTTGTCCAATTAGGGTTTTTAACCAATCTTGTGCATCGAATAACTTTGTTTATGTCATTGAATTAATATTTAGGTCATTTTCGTCCTCCCAAGGCATATTCTAGTCCAATTAGGGTTTTTAACCAATCTTGTGCATCCAATAGGTGTGTTTGTGTCATTGGATGATCAATTAGGTCATTTTCGTCCTCCCTAGGCTTATTCTTGTCCAATTAGGGTTTTTAACCAATCTTGTGCATCCAATAAGTTGAGTTGTGTCATTGGATTAACATTTAGGTCATTTTCGTTCTCCCTAGGCTTCTTCTTGTCCAATTAGGGTTTTTAACCAATCTTGTGCATCCAATAGGTGTGTTTGTGTCATTGGATGATCAATTAGGTCATTTTCGTCCTCCCTAGGCTTATTCTTGTCCAATTAGGGTTTTTAACCAATCTTGTGCATCCAATAAGTTGAGTTGTGTCATTGGAATAACATTTAGGTCATTTTCGTTCTCCCTAGGCTTATTCTTGTCCAATTAGGGTTTTTAACTAATCTTGTGCATCCAATCAGTTCATTTGTGTTATTGGATTAACATTTAGGTCATATTCGTCCTCCCTAGGCATATTCTTGTCCAATTAGGGTTTTTAACCAATCTTGTGCATCCAATAGGTGTGTTTGTGTCATTGGATGAACAATTAGGTCATTTTTGTCCTCCCTAGGCATATTATTGTCCAATTAGGGTTTTTAACCAATCTTGTGCATCCAATAGGTGTGTTTGTGTCATTGGATGATCAATTAGGTCATTTTCGTCCTCCCTAGGCTTATTCTTGTCCAATTAGGGTTTTTAACCAATCTTGTGCATCCAATAAGTTGAGTTGTGTCATTGGATTACCATTGAGGTCATTTTCGTCCTCCCTAGGCTTATTCTTGTCCAATTAGGGTTTTTAACCAATCTTGTGCATCCAATAGGTGTGTTTGTGTCATTGGATGATCAATTAGGTCATTTTCGTCCTCCCTAAGCTTATTCTTGTCCAATTAGGGTTTTTAACCAATCTTGTGCATCCAATAAGTTGAGTTGTGTCATTGGATGATCAATTAGGTCATTTTCGTTCTCCCTACGCTTATTCTTGTCCAATTAGGGTTTTTAACCAATCTTGTGCATCCAATAAGTTCATTTGTGTCATTGGATTAACATTTAGGTCATATTCGTCCTCCCTAGGCATATTCTTGTCCAATTAGGGTTTTTAACCAATCTTGTGCATCCAAAAGGTGTGTTTGTGTCATTGGATGATCAATTAGGTCATTTTCGTCCTCCCTAGGCATATTCTTGTCCAATTAGGGTTTTTAACCAATCTTGTGCATCCAATAGGTGTGTTTGTGTCATTGGATGATCAATTAGGTCATTTTCGTCCTCCCTAGGCTTATTCTTGTCCAATTAGGGTTTTTAACCAATCATGTGCATCTAATAGGTGTGTTTGTGTCATTGGATGATCAATTAGTTCATTTTCGTCCTCCCTAGGCTTATTCTTGTCCAATTAGGGTTTTTAACCAATCTTGTGCATCCAATAAGTTGAGTTGTGTCATTGGATTAACATTTAGGTCATTTTCGTCCTCCCTAGGCATATTCTTGTCCAATTAAGGTTTTTAACCAATCTTGTGCATCCAATAAGTTCATTTGTGTCATTGGATTAACATTATGTCATTTTCGTCCTCCCTAGGCATATTCTTGTCCAAGTAGGGTTTTTAACCAATCTTGTGCATCCAATACGTTCATTTGTGTCATTGGATTAACATTTAGGTCATTTTCATCCTCCCTAGGCATATTCTTGTCCAATTAGGGTTTTTAACCAATCTTCTGCATCCAATAGGTGTGTTTGTGTCATTGGATGATCAATTAGGTCATTTTCGTCCTCCCTAGGCTTATTCTTGTCCAATTAGGGTTTTTAACCAATCTTGTGCATCCAATAAGTTGAGTTGTGTCATTGGATTAACATTTAGGTCATTTTCGTTCTCCCTACGCTTATTCTTGTCCAATTAGGGTTTTTAACCAATCTTGTGCATCCAATAAGTTCATTTGTGTCATTGGATTAACATTAGGTCATTTTCGTCCTCCCTAGGCATATTCTTGTCCAATTAGGGTTTTTAACCGATCTTGTGCATCCAGTAGGTGTGTTTGTGTCATTGGATGATCAATTTGGTCATTTTCGTCCTCCCTAGGCTTATTCTTGTCCAATTAGGGTTTTTAACCAATCTTGTGCATCCAATAAGTTGAGTTGTGTCATTGGATTAATATTTAGGTCATTTTCGTTCTCCCTACGCTTATTCTTGTCCAATTAGGGTTTTTAACCAATCTTGTGCATCCAATAAGTTGAGTTGTGTCATTGGATTAATATTTAGGTCATTTTCGTTCTCCCTACGCTTATTCTTGTCCAATTAGGGTTTTTAACCAATCTTGTGCATCCAATAGGTGTGTTTGTGTCATTGGATGATCAATTAGGTCATTTTCGTCCTCCCTAGGCTTATTCTTGTCCAATTAGGGTTTTTAACTAATCTTGTGCATCCAATAAGTTCATTTGTGTCATTGGATGATCAATTAGGTCATTTTCGTCCTCCCTAGGCATATTCTTGTCCAATTAGGGTTTTTAACCAATCTTGTGCATCCAAGAGGTGTGTTTGTGTCATTGGATGATCAATTAGGTCATTTTCGTCCTCCCTAAGCATATTCTTGTCCAATTAGGGTTTTTAACCAATCTTGTGCATCCAATAGGTGTGTTTGTGTCATTGGATGATCAATTAGGTCATTTTCGTCCTCCCTAGGCTTATTCTTGTCCAATTAGGGTTTTTAACCAATCTTGTGCATCCAATAAGTTGAGTTGTGTCATTTGATTAACATTTAGGTCATTTTCGTTCTCCCTAGGCTTATTCTTGTCCAATTAGGGTTTCTAACCAATCTTGTGCATCCGATAAGTTGGTTTGTGTCATTGAATTAATATTTAGGTCATTTTCGTCCTCCCTAGGCATATTCTTGTCCAACTAGGGTTTTTAACCAATCTTGTGCATCAAATAGGTGTGTTTGTGTCATTGGATGATCAATTAAGTCATTTTCGTCCTCCCTAGGCTTATTCTTGTCCAATTAGGGTTTTTAACCAATCTTGTGCATCCAATAAGTTGAGTTGTGTCATTGGATTAACATTTAAGTCATTTTCGTCCTCCCTAGGCATATTCTTGTCCAATTAAGGTTTTTAACCAATCTTGTGCATCCAATAGGTGTGTTTGTGTCATTGGATGATCAATTAGGTCATTTTCGTCCTCCCAAGGCTTATTCTTGTCCAATTAGGGTTTTTAACCAATCTTGTTCTTCCAATAAGTTGAGTTGTGTCATTTGATTAACATTTAGGTCATTTTCGTTCTCCCTAGGCTTATTCTTGTCCAATTAGGGTTTCTAACCAATCTTGTGCATCCGATAAGTTGGTTTGTGTCATTGAATTAATATTTAGGTCATTTTCGACCTCCCTAGGCATATTCTTGTCCAATTAGGGTTTTTAACCAATCTTGTGCATCCAATAGGTGTGTTTGTGTGATTGGATGATCAATTAGGTCATTTTCGTCCTCCCTATGCTTATTCTTGTCCAATTAGGGTTTTTAACCAATCTTGTGCATCCAATAAGTTCATTTGTGTTATTGGATGATCAATTAGGTCATTTTCGTCCTCCCAAGGCATATTCTTGTCCAACTAGGGTTTTTAATCAATCTTGTGCATCCAATAGGTGTGTTTGTGTCATTGGATGATCAATTAGGTCATTTTCGTCCTCCCAAGGCTTATTCTTGTCCAATTAGGGTTTTTAACCAATCTTGTGCATCCAATAAGTTGAGTTGTGTCATTTGATTAACATTTAGGTCATTTTCGTTCTCCCTAGGCTTATTCTTGTCCAATTAGGGTTTCTAACCAATCTTGTGCATCCGATAAGTTGGTTTGTGTCATTGAATTAATATTTAGGTCATTTTCGACCTCCCTAGGCATATTCTTGTCCAATTAGGGTTTTTAACCAATCTTGTGCATCCAATAGGTGTGTTTGTGTGATTGGATGATCAATTAGGTCATTTTCGTCCTCCCTAGGCTTATTCTTATCCAATTAGGGTTTTTAACCAATCTTGTGCATCCAATAACTTTGTTTGTGTCATTGAATTAATATTTAGGTCATTTTCTTCCTCCCTAGGCATATTCTTGTCCAATTAGGGTTTTTAACCTATCTTGTGCATCCAATAGGTGTGTTTGTGTCATTGGATGATCAATTAGGTCATTTTCGTCCTCCCTAGGCTTATTCTTGTCCAATTAGGGGTTTTAACCAATCTTGTGAATCCAATAAGTTCATTTGTGTTATTAGATGATCAATTAGGTCATTTTCGTCCTCCCTAGGCTTATTCTTGTCCAATTAGGGTTTTTAACCAATCTTGTGCATCCAATAGTTGTGTTTGTATCATTGGATGATCAATTAGGTCATTTTCGTCCTCCCTAGGCTTATTCTTGTCCAATTAGGATTTTTAACCAATCTTGTGCAACCAATAAGTTCATTTGTGTCATTGGATTAACATTTAGGTCATTTTCGTCCTCCATAGGCATATTCTTGTCCAATTAGGGATTTTAACCAATCTTGTGCATCCAATAGGTGTGTTTGTGTCATTGGATGATCAATTAGGTCATTTTCGTCCTCCCTATGCTTATTCTTGTCCAATTAGGGTTTTTAACCAATCTTGTGCATCCAATAACTTTATTTGTGTTATTGGATGATCAATTAGGTCATTTTCGTCCTCCCTAGGCATATTCTTGTCCAACTAGGGTTTTTAATCAATCTTGTGCATCCAATAGGTGTGTTTGTGTCATTGGATGATCAATTAGTTCATTTTCGTCCTCCCTAGGCTTATTCTTGTCCAATTAGGGTTTTTAACCAATCTTGTGCATCCAATAAGTTGAGTTGTGTCATTGGATTAACATTTAGGTCATTTTCATTCTCCCTAGGCTTATTCTTGTCCAATTAGGGTTTCTAACCAATCTTGTGCATCCGATAAGTTTGTTTGTGTCATTGTATTAATATTTTGGTCATTTTCGTCCTCCCTAGGCATATTCTTGTCCAATTAGGGTTTTTAACCAATCTTGTGCATCCAATAGGTGTGTTTGTGTGATTGGATGATCAATTAGGTCATTTTCGTCCTCCCTAGGCTTATTCTTATCCAATTAGGGTTTTTAACCAATCTTGTGCATCCGATAAGTTTGTTTGTGACATTGAATTAATATTTAGGTCATTTTCGTCCTCCCTAGGCATATTCTAGTCCAATTAGGGTTTTTAACCAATCTTGTGCATCCAATAGGTGTGTTTGTGTCATTGGATGATCAATTAGGTCATTTTAGTCCTCCCTAGGCTTATTCTTGTCCAATTAGGGTTTTTAACCAATCTTGTGCATCCAATAAGTTCATTTGTGTCATTGGATTATCATTTAGGTCAATTTCGTCGTCCCTAGGCATATTCTTGTCCAATTAGGGTTTTTAACCAATCTTGTGCATCCAATAGGTGTGTTTGTGTCATTGGATGATCAATTAGGTCATTTTCGTCCTCCCTATGCTTATTCTTGTCCAATTAGGGTTTTTAACCAATCTTGTGCATCCAATAAGTTCATTTGTGTTATTGGATGATCAATTAGGTCATTTTCGTCCTCCCTAGGCATATTCTTGTCCAATTAGGGTTTTTAACCAATCTTGTGCATCCAATAGGTGTGTTTGTGTCATTGGATGATCAATTAGGTCATTTTCGTCCTCCCTAGGCTTATTCTTGTCCAATTAGGGTTTTTAACCAATCTTGTGCATCCAATAAGTTCATTTGTGTCATTGGATTAACATTTAGGTCATTTTCGTCCTCCCTAGGCATATTTTTGTCCAATTAGGGTTTTTAACCAATCTTGTGCATCCAATAGGTGTGTTTGTGTCATTGGATGATCAATGAGGTAATTTTCGTCCTCCCTAGGCTTATTCTTGTCCAATTAGGGTTTTTAACCAATCTTGTGCATCCAATAAGTTCATTTGTGTCATGGGATTAACATTTAGGTTATTTTCGTCCTCCCTAGGCATATTCTTGTCCAATTAGGGTTTTTAACCAATCTTGTGCTTCCAATAGGTGTGTTTGTGTCATTGGATGATCAATTAGGTCATTTTCGTCCTCCCTAGGCTTATTCTTGTCTAATTAGGGTTTTTAACCAATCTTGTGCATCCAATAACTTTGTTTTGTGTCATTGAATTAATATTTAGGTCGTTTTCCTCCTCCCTAGGCATATTCTTGTCCAACTTGGGTTTTTAACCAATCTTGTGCATCCAATAGGTGTGTTTGTGTCATTGGATGATCAATTAGGTCATTTTCGTCCTCCCTAGGCTTATTCTTGTCCAATTAGGGTTTTTAACCAATCTTGTGCATCCAATAAGTTCATTTGTGTCATTGGGTGATCAATTAGGTCATTTTCGTCCTCCCTAGGCATATTCTTGTCTAACTAGGGTTTTTAACCAATCTTGTGCATCCAATAGGTGTGTTTGTGTCATTGGATGATCAATTAGGTCATTTTCGTCCTCCCTAGGCTTATTCTTGTCCAATTAGGGTTTTTAACCAATCTTGTGCATCCAATAGGTGTGTTTGTGTCATTGGATGATCAATTAGGTCATTTTCGTCCTCCCTAGGCTTATTCTTGTCCAATTAGGGTTTTTAACCAATCTTGTGCATCAAATAAGTTTGTTTTTGTCATTGAATTATTATTTAGGTCATTTTCGTCCTCCCTAGGCATATTCTTGTCCAATTAGGCTTTTTAACCAATCTTGTGCTTCCAATAGGTGTGTTTGTGTCATTGGATGATCAATTAGGTCATTTTCGTCCTCCCTAGGCTAATTCTTGTCCAATTAGGGTTTTTAACCAATCTTGTGCATCCAATAGGTGTGTTTGTGTCATTGGATGATCAATTAGGTCATTTTCGTCCTCCCTAGGCATATTCTTGTCCAATTAGGGTTTTTAACCAATCTTGTGCATCCAATAGGTGTGTTTGTGGCAATGGATGATCAATTAGATCATTTTCGTCATCCCTAGGCTTATTCTTGTCCAATTAGGGTTTTTAACCAATCTTGTGCATCCAATAGGTGTGTTTGTGTCATTGGATGATCAATTTAGGTCATTTTCGTTCTCCCTAGGCATATTCTTGTCCAATTAGGGTTTTTAATCAATCTTGTGCATCCAATAGGTGTGTTTGTGTCATTGGATGATCAATTAGGTCATTTTCGTCCTCCCTAGGCATATTCTTGTCCAATTAGGGTTTTTAACCAATCTTGTGCATCCAATAGGTGTGTTTGTGTCATTGGATGATCAATTAGGTCATTTTCGTCCTCCCTATGCTTATTCTTGTCCAATTAGGGTTTTTAACCAATCTTGTGCATCCAATAAGTTCATTTGTGTCATTGAATTAATATTTAGGTCATTTTCGTCCTCCCTAGGCATATACTTGTCCAATTAGGGTTTTTAAACAATCTTGTGCTTCCAATACGTGTGTTTGTGTCATTGGATGATCAATTAGGTCATTTTCGTCCTTCCTAGGCATATTCTTGTCCAATTAGGGTTTTTAACCAGTCTTGTGCATCCAATAGGTGCGTTTGTGTCATTGGATGATCAATTAGGTCATATTCGTCCTCCCAAGGCTAATTCTTGTCCAATTAGGGTTTTTAACCAATCTTGTGCTTCCAATAAGTTCATTTGTGTCATTGGATTAACATTTAGGTCATTTTCGTCCTCCCTAGGCATATTCTTGTCCAATGAAGGTTTTTAACCAATCTTGTGCATCCAATAGGTGTGTTTGTGTCATTGGATGATCAATTAGGTCATTTTCGTCCTCCCTAGGCTTATTCTTGTCCAATTAGGGTTTTTAACCAATCTTGTGCATCCAATATGGGTGTTTGTGTCATTGGATGATCAATTAGGTCATTTTCGTCCTCCCTAGGCTTATTCTTGTCCAATTAGGGTTTTTAACCAATCTTGTGCATCCAATAGGTGTGTTTGTGTCATTGGATGATCAATTAGGTCATTTTCGTCCTCCCTAGGCTTATTCTTGTCCAATTAGGGTTTTTAACCAATCTTGTGCATCCAATAGGTGTGTTTGTGCTATTGGATGATCAGTTAGGTCATTTTCGTCCTCCCTATGCATATTCTTGTCCAATTAGGGTTTTTAACCAATCTTGTGCATCCAATAGGTGTGTTTGTGTCATTGGATGATCAATTAGGTCATTTTCGTCCTCCCTAGGCTTATTCTTGTCCAATTAGGGTTTTTAACCAATCTTGTGCATCCAATAGGTGTGTTTGTGTCATTGGATGATCAATTAGGTCATTTTCGTCCTCCCTAGGCTTATTCTTGTCCAATTAGAGTTTTTAACCAATCTTGTGCATCCAATAAGTTCATTTGTGTCATTGGATTAACATTTAGGTCATTTTCGTCGTACCTAGGCATATTCTTGTCCAATTAGGGTTTTTAACCAATCTTGTGCATCCAATAGGTGTGTTTGTGTCATTGGATGATCAATTTAGGTCATTTTCGTCCTCCCTAGGCATATTCTTGTCCAATTAGGGTTTTTAACCAATCTTGTGCATTCAATAGGTGTGTTTGTGTCATTGGATGATCAATTAGGTCATTTTCGTCCTCCCTAGGCTTTTTCTTGTCCAATTAGGGTTTTTAACCAATCTTGTGCATCCAATAAGTTCATTTGTGTTATTGGATGATCAATTAGGTCATTTTCGTCCTCCCTAGGCATATTCTTGTCCAATTAGGGTTTTTAACCAATCTTGTGCATCCAATAGGTGTGTTTGTGTCATTGGATGATCAATTAGGTCATTTTCGTCCTCCCTAGGCTTATTCTTGTCCAATTAGGGTTTTTAACCAATCTTGTGCATCCAATAAGTTTAGTTGTGTCATTGGATGATCAATTAGGTCATTTTCGTCCTCCCTAGGCATATTCTTGTCCAATTAGGGTTTTTAACCAATCTTGTGCATCCAATAGGTGTGTTTGTGTCATTGGATGATCAATTAGGTCATTTTCGTCCTCCCTAGGCTTATTCTTGTCCAATTAGGGTTTTTAACCAATCTTGTGCATCCAATACGTTCATTTGTGTCATTGGATTAACATTTTGGTCATTTTCGTCCTCCCTAGGCATATTCTTGCTCATTTAGAGTTTTAGACCAATCTTGTGCATCCAATAGGTGTGTTTGTGTCATTGGATGATCAATTAGGTAATTTTCGTCCTCCCAAAGCTTATTCTTGTCCAATTAGGGTTTTTAACTAATCTTGTGCATCCAATAAGTTCATTTGTGTCATTGGATGATCAATTAGGTCATTTTCGTCCTCCCTAGGCATATTCTTGTCCAATTAGGGTTTTTAACCAATCTTGTGCATCCAATAGGTGTGTTTGTGTCATTGGATGATCAATTAGGTCATTTTCGTCCTCCCTAGGCTTATTCTTGTCCAATTAGGGTTTTTAACCAATCTTGTACATCTAATAAGTTCATTTGTGTCATTGGATTAACATTTAGGTCATTTTCGTCCTCCTTAGGCATATTCTTGTCCAATTAGGGTTTTTAACCCATCTTGTGCATCCAATAGGTGTATTTGTGTCATTGGATGATCAATTAGGTCATTTTCGTCCTCCCTAGGCATTTTTTGGTCCAATTAGGGTTTTTAACCAATCTTGTGCATCCAATAGGTGTGTTTGTGTCATTGGATGATCAATTAGGTCATTTTCGTCCTCCCTAGGCATATTCTTGTCCAATTAGGGTTTTTAACCAATCTTGTGCATCCAATAGGTGTGTTTGTGTCATTGGATGATCAATTAGGTCATTTTCGTCCTCCCTAGGCTTATTCTTGTCCAATTAGGGTTTTTAACCAATCTTGTGCATCCAATAAGTTCATTAGTGTCATTGGATGATCAATTAGGTCATTTTCGTCCTCCCTAGGCATATTATTATCCAATTAGGGTTTTTAACCAATCTTGTGCATCCAATAAGTTTGTTTGTGTCATTGAATTAATATTTAGGTCATTTTCGTCCTCCCTAGGCATATTCTTGTCCAATTAGGGTTTTTAACCAATCTTGTGCATCCAATAGGTGTGTTTGTGTCATTGGATGATCAATTAGGTCATTTTCGTCCTCCCTAGGCATATTCTTGTCCAATTAGGGTTTTTAACCAATCTTGTGCATCCAATAGGTGTGTTTGTGTCATTGGATGATCAATTAGGTCATTTTCGTCCTCCTTAGGGTTATTCTTGTCCAATTAGGGTTTTTAACCAATCTTGTGCATCCAATAGGTGTGTTTGTGTCATTGGATGATCAATTAGGTCATTTTCGTCCTCCCTAGGCTTATTCTTGTCAAATTAGGGTTTTTAACCAATCAAGTGCATCCAATAGGTGTGTTTGTGTCATTGGATGATCAATTAGGTCATTTTCGTCCTCCCTAGGCTTATTCATGTCCAATTAGGGTTTTTAACCAATCTTGTGCATCCAATAAGTTCATTTGTGTCATTGGATGATCAATTAGGTCATTTTCGTCCTCCCTAGGATTATTCTTGTCCAATTAGGGTTTTTAACCAATCTTGTGCATCCAATAGGTGTGTTTGTGTCATTGGATGATCAATTAGGTCATTTTCGTCCTCCCTAGGCTTATTCTTGTCCAATTAGGGTTTTTAACCAATCTTGTGCATCCAATAGGTGTGTTTGTGTCATTGGATGATCAATTAGGTTATTTTCGTCCTCCCTAGGCTTATTCTTGTCCAATTAGTGTTTTTAACCAATCTTGTGCATCCAATAGGTGTGTTTGTGTCATTGGATGATCAATTAGGTCATTTTCGTCCTCCCTATGCTTATTCTTGTCCAATTAGGGTTTTTAACCAATCTTGTGCATCCAATAGGTGTGTTTGTGTCATTGGATGATCAATTAGGTCATTTTCGTCCTCCCTAGGCATATTCTTGTCCAACTAGGGTTTTTAATCAATCTTGTGCATCCAATAACTTTGTTTGTGTCATTGGATGATCAATTAGGTCATTTTCTTCCTCCCTAGGCTTATTCTTGTCCAATTAGGGTTTTTAACCAATCTTGTGCATCCAATAGGTGTGTTTGTGTCATTGGATGATCAATTAGGTCATTTTCGACTTCGCTAGGCTTATTCTTGTCCAATTAGGGTTTTTCACCAATCTTGTGCATCCAATAAGTTGAGTTGTGTCATTGGATTAACATTTAGGTCATTTTCATTCTCCCTAGGCTTATTCTTGTCCAATTAGGTTTTTAACCAATCTTGTGCATCCAATAAGTTCATTTGTGTCATTGGATTCACATTTAGGTCATTTTCGTCCTCCCTAGGCATATTCTTGTCCAATTAGGGTTTTTAACCAATCTTGTGCATCCAATAGGTGTGTTTATCTCATTGGATGATCAATTAGGTCACTTTGATCCTCCTAGGCCTATTCTTGTCCAATTAGGGTTTTTAACCAATCTTGTGCATCCAATAAGTTCATTTGTATCATTGGATTAACATTTAGGTCATTTTCGTCCTCCCTAGGCATATTCTTGTCCAATTAGGGTTTTTAACCAATCTTGTGCATCCAATAGGTGTGTTTGTGTCATTGGATGATCAATTTAGGTCATTTTTGTCCCCCCCTAGGCATATTCTTGTCCAATTAGGGTTTTTAACCAATCTTGTGCATCCAATAGGTGTGTTTGTGTCATTGGATGATCAATTAGGTCATTTTCGTCCTCCCTTGGCATGTTCATGTCCAACTAGGGTTTTTAACCAATCTTGTGCATCCAATAGGTGTGTTTGTGTCATTGGATGATCAATTAGGTCATTTTCGTCCTCACTAGGCTTATTCTTGTCCAATTAAGGTTTTTAACCAATCTTGTACATCCAATAAGTTCATTTGTGTCATTGGATTAACATTTAGTTCATTTTCCTCCTCCCTAGGCATATTCATGTCCAATTAGGGTTTTTAACCAATCTTGTGCATCCAATAGGTGTGTTTGTGTCATTGGATGATCAATTAGGTCATTTTTGTCCTCCCTAAGCTTATTCTTGTCCAATTAGGGTTTTTAACCATTCTTGTGCATCCAATAAGTTTAGTTGTGTCATTGGATTAACATTTAGGTCATTTTCATTCTCCCTAGGCTTATTCTTGTCCAATTAGGTTTTTAACCAATCTTGTGCATCCAATAAGTTCATTTGTGTCATTGGATTCACATTTAGGTCATTTTCGTCCTGCCTAGGCAAATTCTTGTCCAATTAGGGTTTTTAACCAATCTTGTGCATCAAATAGGTGTGTTTATCTCATTGGATGATCAATTAGGTCACTTTGATCCTCCCTAGGCTTATTCTTGTCCAATTAGGGTTTTTAACCAATCTTGTGCACCCAATAAGTTCATTTGTATCATTGGATTAACATTTAGGTCATTTTCGTACTCCCTAGGCATATTCTTGTCCAATTAGGGTTTTTAACCAATCTTGTGCATCCAATAGGTGTGTTTGTGTCATTGGATGATCAATTTAGGTCATTTTTGTCCTCCCTAGGCATATTCTTGTCCAATTAGGGTTTTTAACCAATCTTGTGCATCCAATAGGTGTGTTTGTGTCATTGGATGATCAATTAGGTCATTTTTGTCCTCCCTAAGCTTATTCTTGTCCAATTAGGGTTTTTAACCATTCTTGTGCATCCAATAAGTTGAGTTGAGTCATTGGATTAACATTTAGGTCATTTTCATTCTCCCTAGGCTTATTCTTGTCCAATTAGGTTTTTAACCAATCTTGTGCATCCAATAAGTTCATTTGTGTCATTGGATTCACATTTAGGTCATTTTCGTCCTCCCTAGGCATATTCTTGTCCAATTAGGGTTTTTAACCAATCTTGTGCATCCAATAAGTTCATTAGTGTCATTGGATGATCAATTAAGTCATTTTCATCCTCCCTACGCATGTTCTTGTTCAAATAGGGTTTTTAACCAATCTTGTGCATCCAACAGGTGTGTTTGTATCATTGGATGAACAATTAGGTCATTTTCGTCCTCCCTAGGCTTATTCTTGTCCAATTAGGGTTTTTAACCAATCTTGTGCATCCAATAAGTTGAGTTGTGTCATTGGATTAACATTTAGGTCATTTTCGTTCTCCCTAGGCTTATTCTTGTCCAATTAGGGTTTTTAACACATCTTGTGCATCCAATAAGTTCATTTGTGTCATTGGATTAACATTTAGGTCATATCCGTACTCGCTAGGCATATTCTTGTCCAATTAGGGTTTTTAACCAATCTTGTGCATCCAATAGGTGTGTTTGTGTCATTGGATGATCAATTAGGTCATTTTCGTCCGCCCTAGGCTTATTCTTGTCCAATTATGGTTTTTAACCAATCTTGTGCATCCAACAGGTGTGTTTGTGTCATTGGATGATCTATTAGGTCATTTTCGTCCTCCCTAGGCGTATTCTTGTCCAATAAGGGTTTTTAACCAATCTTGTGCATCCAATAGTTGTGTTTGTGTCATTGGATGATCAATTAGGTAATTTTCGTCCTCCCTAGGCTTATTCTTGTCCAATTATGGTTTTTAACCAATCTTGTGCATCCAATAGGTGTGTTTGTGTCATTGGGTGATCAATTAGGTCATTTTCGTCCTCCCTAGGCTTATTCTTGTCCAATTAGGGTTTTTAACCAATCTTGCGCATCCGATAAGTTTGTTTGTGTCATTGAATTAATATTTAGGTCATTTTCGTCCTCCCTAGGCTTTTTCTTGTCCAATTAGGGTTTTTAACCAATCTTGTGCATCCAATAAGTTCATTAGTGTCATTGGATGATCAATTAGGTCATTTTCGTCCTCCCTAGGCATGTTCTTGTCCAACTAGGGTTTTTAACCAATCTTGTGCATCCAATAGGTGTGTATGTGTCATTGGATGATCAATTAGGTCATTTTCGTCCTCCCTAAGCTTATTCTTGTCCAATTAGGGTTTTTAACCATTCTTGTGCATCCAATAACTTGAGTTGTGTCATTGGATTAACATTTAGGTCATTTTCATTCTCCCTAGGCTTATTCTTGTCCAATTAGGTTTTTAACCAATTTTGTGCATCCAATAAGTTCATTTGTGTCATTAGATTCACATTTAGGTCATTTTTGTCCTCCCTAGGCATATTCTTGTCCAATTAGGGTTTTTAACCAATCTTGTGCATCGAATAGGTGTGTTTATCTCATTGGATGATCAATTAGGTCACTTTGATCCTCCCTAGGCTTATTCTTGTCCAATTAGGGTTTTTAACCAATCTTGTGCATCCAATAAGTTCATTTGTGTCATTGGATTAACATTTAGGTCATATACGTCCTCCCTAGGCATAATCTTGTCCAATTAGGGTTTTTAACCAATCTTGTGCATCCAATAGGTGTGTTTGTGTCGTTGGATGATCAATTAGGTCATTTTGGTCCTCCATTGGCTTATTCTTGTCCAATTAGGGTTTTTAACCAATCTTGTGCATCCAATAAGTTTGTTTGTGTCATTGAATTAATATTTAGGTCATTTTGGTCCTCCCTAGGCATATTCTTGTCCAATTAGGGTTTTTAACCAATCTTGTGCATTCAATAGGTGTGTTTGTGTCATTGGATGATCAATTATGTCATTTTCGTCCTCCCTTGGCATATTCTTGTCCAATTAGGGTTTTTAACCAATCTTGTGCATCCAATAGGTGTGTTTGTGTCATTGGATGATCAATTAGGTCATTTTCGTCCTCGCTAGGCTTATTCTTGTCCAATTAGGGTTTTTAACCAATCTTGTGCATCCAATAAGTTGAGTTGTGTCATTGGATTAACATTTAGGTCATTTTCATTCTCCCTAGGCTTATTCTTGTCCAATTAAGTTTTTAACCAATCTTGTGCATCCAATAAGTTCATTAGTATCATTGGATGATCAATTAGGTCATTTTCGTCCTCCCTAGGCATGTTCTTGTCCAACTAGGGTTTTTAACCAATCTTGTGCATCCAATAGGTGTGTATGTGTCAGTGGATGATCAATTAGGTCATTTTCGTCCTCCCTAAGCTTATTCTTGTCCAATTAGGGTTTTTAACCATTCTTGAGCATCCAATAAGTTGAGTTGTGTCATTGGATTAACATTTAGGTCATTTTCATTCTCCCTAGACTTATTCTTGTCCAATTAGGTTTTTAACCAATCTTGTGCATCCAATAAGTTCATTTGTGTCATTGGATTCACATTTAGGTCATTTTCGTCCTCCCTAGGCATATTCTTGTCCAATTAGGGTTTTTAACCAATCTTGTGCATCCAATAGGTGTGTTTGTGTCATTGGATGATCAATTAGGTCATTTTTGTCCTCCCTAGGCTTATTCTTGTCCAATTAGGGTTTTTAACCAATCTTGTTCATCCAATAAGTTGAGTTGTGTCATTGGATTAACATTTAGGTCATTTTCGTTCTCCCTTGGCTTTTTCTTGTCCAATTAGTGTTTTTAACCAATCTTGTGCATCCAATAACTTTGTTTGTGTCATTGAATTATTATTTAGGTCATTTTCGTCCTCCCTAGGCATATTCTTGTCCAATTAGGGTTTTTAACCAATCTTTTGCATCCAATAGGTGTGTTTGTGTCATTGGATGATCAATTAGGTCGTTTTCGTCCTCGCTAGGCTTATTCTTGTCCAATTAGGGTTTTTCACCAATCTTGTGCATCCAATAAGTTGAGTTGTGTCATTGGATTAACATTTAGGTCATTTTCATTCTCCCTAGGCTTATTCTTGTCCAATTAGGTTTTTAACCAATCTTGTGCATCCAATAAGTTCATTTGTGTCATTGGATTCACATTTAGGTCATTTTCGTCCTCCCTAGGCATATTCTTGTCCAATTAGGGTTTTTAACCAATCTTGTGCATCCAATAGGTGTGTTTATCTCATTGGATGATCAATTAGGTCACTTTGATCCTCCCTAGGCTTATTCTTGTCCAATTAGGGTTTTTAACCAATATTGTGCATCCAATAAGTTCTTTTGTGTCATTGGATTAACATTATGGTCATTTTCGTTCTCCCTAGGCATATTCTTGTCCAATTAGGGTTTTTAACCAATCTTGTGCATCCAATAGGTGTGTTTGTGTCATTGGATGATCAATTAGGTCATTTTCGTCCTCCCTAGGCATATTCTTGTCCAATTAGGGTTTTTAACCTATCTTGTGCATCCAATAGGTGTGTTTGTGTCATTGAATGATCAATTAGGTCATTTTCGTCCTCCCTAGGCTTATTCTTGTCCAATTTGGGTTTTTAACCAATCTTGTGCATCCAATAAGTTCATTAGTGTCATTGGATGATCAATTAGGTCATTTTCGTCCTCCCTAGGCATGTTCTTGTCCAACTAGGGTTTTTAACCAATCTTGTGCATCCAATAGGTGTGTTTGTGTCATTGGATGAACAATTAGGTCATTTTCGTCCACCCTAGGCTTATTCTTGTCCAATTAGGGTTTTTAACCAATCTTGTGCATCCAATAAGTTGAGTTGTGTCATTGGATTAACATTTAGGTCATTTTCGTTCTCCCTAGGCTTATTCTTGTCCAATTAGGGTTTTTAACCAATCTTTTGCATCCAATAGGTGTGTTTGTGTCATTGGATGATCAATTAGGTCATTTTCGTCCTCCCTAGGCTTATTCTTGTCCAATTAGGGTTTTTAACCAATCTTGTGCATCCAATAAGTTTGTGTGTTTCATTGAATTAATATTTAGGTCATTTTCGTCCTCCCTAGGCATATTCTTGTCCAATTAGGGTTTTTAACCAATCTTGTGCATCCAATAGGTGTGTTTGTGTCATTGGATGATCAATTAGGTCATTTTCGTCCTCCCTAGGCTTATTCTTGTCCAATTAGGGTTTTTAACCAATCTTGTGCATCCAATAGGTGTGTTTGTGTCATTGGATGATCAATTAGGTCATTTTCGTCCTCCCTAGGCTTATTATTGGCCAATTAGGGTTTTTAACCAATCTTGTGCATGCAATAAGTTCATTTGTGTCATTGGATGATCAATTAGGTCCTTTTCGTCCTCCTTAGGCATATTCTTGTCCATCTAGGGTTTTAAACCAATCTTGTGCATCCAATAGGTGTGTTTGTGTCATTGGATGATCAATTAGGTTATTTTCGTCCTCCCTAGGCTTATTCTTGTCCAATTAGGGTTTTTAACCAATCTTGTGCATCCAATAGGTGTGTTTGTGTCATTTGATGACCAATTAGGTCATTTTCGTCCTCCCTAGGCATATTCTTGTCCAATTAGGGTTTTTAACCAATCTTGTGCATCCAATAGGTGTGTTTGTGTCATTGGATGATCAATTAGGTCATTTTCGTCCTCCCTAGGCTTATTCTTGTCCAATTAGGGTTTTTAACCAATCTTGTGCATCCAATAAGTTGAGTTGTGTCATTGGATTAACATTTAGGTCATTTTCATTCTCCCTAGGCTTATTCTTGTTCAATTAGGTTTTTAACCAATCTTGTGCATCCAATAAGTTCATTTGTGTCATTGGATTCACATTTAGGTCATTTTCGTCCTCCCTAGGCATATTCTTGTCCAATTAGGGTTTTTAACCAATCTTGTGCATCCAATAGGTGTGTTTATCTCATTGGATGATCAATTAGGTCACTTTGATCCTCCCTAGGCTTATTCTTGTCCAATTAAGGTTTTTAACCAATCTTGTGCATCCAATAGGTGTGTTTGTGTCATTGGATGATCAAATTAGGTCATTTTCGTCCTCCCTAGGCATATTCTTGTCCAATTAGGGTTTTTAACCAATCTTGTGAATTCAATAGGTGTGTTTGTGTCATTGGATGATCAATTAGGTCATTTTCGTCCTCCCTAGGCATATTCTTGTCCAATTAGGGTTTTTAACCAATCTTGTGCATCCAATAGGTGTGTTTGTGTCATTGGATGATCAATTAGGTTATTTTCGTCCTCCCTAGGCTTATTCTTGTCCAATTAGGGTTTTTAACCAATCTTGTGCATCCAATAAGTTGAGTTGTGTCATTGGATTAACATTTAGGTCATTTTGATTCTTCCTAGGCTTATTCTTGTCGAATTAGGCTTTTAACCAATCTTGTGCATCCAATAAGTTCATTTGTGTCATTGGATTCACATTTAGGTCATTTTCGTCCTCCCTAGGCATATTCTTGTCCAATTAGGGTTTTTAACCAATCTTGTGCATCCAATAGGTGTGTTTATCTCATTGGATGATCAATTAGGTCACTTTGATCCTCCCTATGCTTATTCTTGTCCAATTAGGGTTTTTAACAAATCTTGTGCATCCAATAAGTTCATTTGTGTCATTGGATTAACATTTAGGTCATTTTCGTCCTCCCTAGGCATATTCTTGTCCAATTAGGGTTTTTAACCAATCTTGTGCATCCAATAGGTGTGTTTGTGTCATTGGATGATCAATTAGGTCATTTTCGTCCTCCCTAGGCTTATTCTTGTCCAATTAGGGTTTTTAACCGATCTTGTGCATCCAATAGGTGTGTTTGTGTAATTGGATGATCAATTAGGTCATTTTCGTTCTCCCTAGGCATATTCTTGTCCAATTAGGGTTTTTAACCAATCTTGTGCATCCAATAGGTGTGTTTGTGTCATTGGATGATCAATTAGGTCATTTTCGTCCTCCCTAGGCTTATTCTGGTCCAATTAGGGTTTTTAACCAATCTTCTGCATCCAATAGGTATGTTTGTGTCATTGGATGATCAATTAGGTCATTTTCGTCCTCCCTAGGCTTATTCTTGTCCAATTAGGGTTTTTAACCAATCTTGTGCATCCAATAAGTTCATTTGTGTCATTGGATGATCAATTAGGTCATTTTCGTACTCCCTAAGCTTATTCTTGTCCAATTAGAGTTTTTAACCAATCTTGTGCATCCAATAAGTTGATTTGTGTCATTGGATTAACATTTAGGTCATTTTCGTTCTCCCTAGGCATATTCTTGTCCAAATAGGGTTTTTAACCAATCTTGTGCATCCAATAGGTGTGTTTGTGTCATTGGATGATCAATTAGGTCATTTTCGTCCTCCCTAGGCTTTTTCTTGTCCAATTAGGGTTTTTAACCAATCTTGTGCATCCAATAAGTTCATTAGTGTCATTGGATGATCAATTAGGTCATTTTCGTCCTCCCTAGGCATGTTCTTGTCCAACTAGGGTTTTTAACCAATCTTGTGCATCCAATAGGTGTGTTTGTGTCATTGGATGATCAATTAGGTCATTTTCGTCCTCCCTAGGCATATTCTTGTCCAGTTAGAGTTTTTAACCAATCTTGTGCATCCAATAGGTGTGTTTGTGTCATTGGATGATCAATTAGGTCTTTTTTGTCTTCCCTAGGCTTATTCTTGTCCAATTAGGGTTTTTAACCAATCTTGTGCATCCAATAAGTTCATTAGTGTCATTGGATGATCAATTAGGTCATTTTCGTCCTCCCTAGGCTTATTATTGTCCAATTAGGGTTTTTAACCAATCTTGTGCATCCAATAAGTTCATTAGTGTCATTGGATGATCAATTAGGTCATTTTCGTCCTCCCTAGGCATGTTCTTGTCCAACTAGGGTTTTTAACCAATCTTGTGCATCCAATAGGTGTGTTTGTGTCATTGGATGATCAATTAGGTCATTTTCGTCCTCCCTAAACATATTATTGTCCAATTAGGGTTTTTAACCAATCTTGTGCATCCAATAAGTTTGTTTGTGTCATTGAATTAATATTTAGGTCATTTTCGTCCTCCCTAGGCATATTATTGTCCAATTAGGGTTTTTAACCAATCTTGTGCATCGAATAAGTTCATTTCTGTTATTGGATTAACATTTAGGTCATATTCGTCCTCCCTAGGCATATTCCTATCCAATTTGGGTTTTTAACCAATCTGGTGCATCCAATAAGTGTGTTTGTGTCATTGGATGATCAATTAGGTCATTTTCGTCCTCCCTAGGCATATTCTTGTCCAATTAGGGTTTTTAACCAATCTTGTGCATCCAATAGGTGTGTTTGTGTCATTGGAAGATCAATTAGGTCATTTTCGTCATCCCTAGGCTTATTCTTGTCCAATTAGGGTTTTTAACTAATATTGTGCATCCAATAAGTTCATTTGTGTCATTGGATGATCAATGAGGTCATTTCCGTCCTCCCTAGGCATATTCTTGTCCAATTAGGGTTTTTAACCAATCTTGTGCATCCAATAGGTGTGTTTGTATCATTGAATGATCAATTAGGTCATTTTCGTCCTCTCTAGGCTTATTTTTGTCCAATTAGGGTTTTTAACAAATCTTGTGCATCCAATAGGTGTGTTTGTGTCATTGGATGATCAATTAGGTCATTTTCGTCCTCTCTAGGCATATTCTTGTCCAATTAAGGTTTTTAACCAATCTTGTGCATCCAATAGGTGTGTTTGTGGCAATGGACGATCAATTAGGTCATTTTCGTCCTCCCTAGGCTTATTCTTGTCCAATTAGGGTTTTTAACCAATCTTGTGCATCCAATAGGTGTGTTTGTGTCATTGGATGATCAATTAGGTCATTTTCGTCCTCCCTAGGCTTATTCTTGTCCAATTAGGGTTTTTAACCAATCTTGTGCATCCAATAACTTTGTTTGTGTCATTGAATTAATATTTATTTCATTTTCGTCCTCCGTAGGCATATTCTTGTCCAACTAGGGTTTTTAACCAATCTTGTGCATCCAATAGGTGTGTTTGTGTCATTGGATGATCAATTAGGTCATTTTCGTCCTCCCTAGGCATATTCTTGTCCAATTAGGGTTTTTAACCTATCTTGTGCATCCAATAGGTGTGTTTGTGTCATTGGATGATCAATTAGGTCATTTTTGTCCTCCCTAGGCTTATTCTTGTCCAATTAGGGTTTTTAACCAATCTTGTTCATCCAATAAGTTGAGTTGTGTCATTGGATTAACATTTAGGTCATTTTCGTTCTCCCTAGGCTTTTTCTTGTCCAATTAGGGTTTTTAACCAATCTTGTGCATCCAATAAGTTCATTTGTGTTATTGGAATAACATTTAGGTCATATTCGTCCTCCCTAAGCATATTCTTGTCCAATTAGGGTTTTTAACCAATCTTGTGCATCCAATAGGTGTGTTTGTGTCATTGGATGATCAATTAGGTCATTTTCGTCTTCCCTAGGCATATTCTTGTCCAATTAGGGTTTTTAACCTATCTTGTGCATCCAATAGGTGTGTTTGTGTCATTGGATGATCAATTAGGTCATTTTCGTCCTCCATAGGCTTATTCTTGTCCAATTAGGGTTTTTAACCAATCTTGGGCATCCAATAAGTTCATTAGTGTCATTGGATGATCAATTAAGTCATTTTCGTCCTCCCTAGGCATGTTCTTGTCCAAATAGGGTTTTTAACCAATCTTGTGCATCCAAAAGGTGTGTTTGTGTCATTGGATGAACAATTACGTCATTTTCGTCCTCCCTAGGCTTATTCTTGTCCAATTAGGGTTTTTAACGAATCTTGTGTATCCAATAACTTTGTTTGTGTCATTGAATTAATATTTAGGTCATTTTCGTCCTCCTTAGGCATATTCTTGTCCAATTAGGGTTTTTAACCAATCTTGTGCATCCAATAGGTGTGTTTGTGTCATTGGATGATCAATTAGGTCATTTTCGTCCTCCCTAGGGTTATTCTTGTCCAATTAGGATTTTTTAACCAATCTTGTGCATCCAATAACATTGTTTGTGTCATTGAATTAATATTTAGGTCATTTTCGTCCTCCCTAGGCATATTCTTGTCCAATTAGGGTTTTTAACCAATCTTTTGCATCCAATAGGTGTGTTTGTGTCATTGGATGATCAATTAGGTCATTTTCTTTCTCGCTAGGCTTATTCTTGTCCAATTAGGGTTTTTCACCAATCTTGTGCATCCAATAAGTTGAGTTGTGTCATTGGATTAACATTTAGGTCATTTTCATTCTCCCTAGGCTTATTCTTGTCCAATTAGGTTTTTAACCAATCTTGTGCATCCAATAAGTTCATTTGTGTCATTGGATTCACATTTAGGTCATTTTCGTCCTCCCTAGGCATATTCTTGTCCAATTAGGGTTTTTAACCAATCTTGTGCATCCAATAGGTGTGTTTATCTCATTGGATGATCAATTAGGTCACTTTGATCCTCCCTAGGCCTATTCTTGTCCAATTAGGGTTTTTAACCAATCTTGTGCATCCAATAGGTGTGTTTGTGTCATTGGATGATCAATTAGGTCATTTTCGTCCTCGCTAGGCTTATTCTTGTCCAATTAGGGTTTTTAACCAATCTTGTGCATCCAATAAGTTGAGTTGTGTCATTGGATTAACATTTAGGTCATTTTCATTCTCCCTAGGCTTATTCTTGTCCAATTAGGTTTTTAACCAATCTTGTCCATCCAATAAGTTCATTAGTATCATTGGATGATCAATTAGGTCATTTTCGTCCTCCCTAGGCATGTTCTTTTCCAACTAGGGTTTTTAACCAATCTTGTGCATCCAATAGGTGTGTATGTGTCATTGGATGATCAATTAGGTCATTTTCGTCCTCCCTAAGCTTATTCTTGTCCAATTAGGGTTTTTAACCATTCTTGTGCATCCAATAAGTTGAGTTGTGTCATTGGATTAACATTTAGGTCATTTTCATTCTCCCTAGACTTATTCTTGTCCAATTAGGTTTTTAACCAATCTTGTGCATCCAATAAGTTCATTTGTGTCATGGGATTCACATTTAGGTCATTTTCGTCCTCCCTAGGCATATTCTTGTCCAATTAGGGTTTTTAACCAATCTTGTGCATCCAATAGGTGTGTTTGTGTCATTGGATGATCAATTAGGTCATTTTTGTCCTCCCTAGGCATATTCTTGTCCAATTAGGGTTTTTAACCAATCTTGTTCATCCAATAAGTTGAGTTGTGTCATTGGATTAACATTTAGGTCATTTTCGTTCTCCCTAGGCTTTTTCTTGTCCAATTAGGGTTTTTAACCAATCTTGTGCATCCAATAAGTTCATTTGTGTTATTGGAATAACATTTAGGTCATATTCGTCCTCCCTAAGCATATTCTTGTCCAATTAGGGTTTTTAACCAATCTTGTGCATCCAATAGGTGTGTTTGTGTCATTGGATGATCAATTAGGTCATTTTCGTCCTCCCTAGGCATATTCTTGTCCAATTAGGGTTTTTAACCTATCTTGTGCATCCAATAGGTGTGTTTGTGTCATTGGATGATCAATTAGGTCATTTTCGTCCTCCATAGGCTTATTCTTGTCCAATTAGGGTTTTTAACCAATCTTCGGCATCCAATAAGTTCATTAGTGTCATTGGATGATCAATTAAGTCATTTTCGTCCTCCCTAGGCATGTTCTTGTCCAAATAGGGTTTTTAACCAATCTTGTGCATCCAAAAGGTGTGTTTGTGTCATTGGATGAACAATTACGTCATTTTCGTCCTCCCTAGGCTTATTCTTGTCCAATTAGGGTTTTTAACGAATCTTGTGTATCCAATAACTTTGTTTGTGTCATTGAATTAATATTTAGGTCATTTTCGTCCTCCTTAGGCATATTCTTGTCCAATTAGGGTTTTTAACCAATCTTGTGCATCCAATAGGTGTGTTTGTGTCATTGGATGATCAATTAGGTCATTTTCGTCCTCCCTAGGGTTATTCTTGTCCAATTAGGATTTTTAACCAATCTTGTGCATCCAATAACTTTGTTTGTGTTATTGAATTAATATTTAGGTCATTTTCGTCCTCCCTAGGCATATTCTTGTCCAATTAGGGTTTTTAACCAATCTTTTGCATCCAATAGGTGTGTTTGTGTCATTGGATGATCAATTAGGTCATTTTCTTTCTCGCTAGGCTTATTCTTGTCCAATTAGGGTTTTTCACCAATCTTGTGCATCCAATAAGTTGAGTTGTGTCATTGGATTAACATTTAGGTCATTTTCATTCTCCCTAGGCTTATTCTTGTCCAATTAGGTTTTTAACCAATCTTGTGCATCCAATAAGTTCATTTGTGTCATTGGATTCACATTTAGGTCATTTTCGTCCTCCCTAGGCATATTCTTGTCCAATTAGGGTTTTTAACCAATCTTGTGCATCCAATAAGTTCATTAGTGTCATTGGATGATCAATTAAGTCATTTTCGTCCTCCCTACGCATGTTCTTGTTCAAATAGGGTTTTTAACCAATCTTGTGCATCCAACAGGTGTGTTTGTGTCATTGGATGAACAATTAGGTCATTTTCGTCCTCCCTAGGCTTATTCTTGTCCAATTAGGGTTTTTAACCAATCTTGTGCATCCAATAAGTTGAGTTGTGTCATTGGATTAACATTTAGGTCATTTTCGTTCTCCCTAGGCTTATTCTTGTCCAATTAGGGTTTTTAACCAATCTTGTGCATCCAATAAGTTCATTTGTGTCATTGGATTAACATTTAGGTCATATCCGTACTCGCTAGGCATATTCTTGTCCAATTAGGGTTTTTAACCAATCTTGTGCATCCAATAGGTGTGTTTGTGTCATTGGATGATCAATTAGGTCATTTTCGTCCTCCCTAGGCTTATTCTTGTCCAGTTAGGGTTTTTAACCAATCTTGTGCATCCAATAGGTGTGTTTGTGTCATTGAATTAATATTTGGGTCATTTTCGTCCTCCCTAGGCATATTCTTGTCCAATTAGGGTTTTTAACCAATCTTGTGCATCTAATAGGTGTGTTTGTGTCATTGGATGATCAATTAGGTCATTTTCGTCCGCCCTAGGCTTATTCTTGTCCAATTATGGTTTTTAACCAATCTTGTGCATCCAACAGGTGTGTTTGTGTCATTGGATGATCTATTAGGTCATTTTCGTCCTCCCTAGGCATATTCTTGTCCAATTAGGGTTTTTAACCAATCTTGTGCATCCAATAGCTGTGTTTGTGTCATTGGATGATCAATTAGGTAATTTTCGTCCTCCCTAGGCTTATTCTTGTCCAATTATGGTTTTTAACCAATCTTGTGCATCCAATAGGTGTGTTTGTGTCATTGGGTGATCAATTAGGTCATTTTCGTCCTCCCTAGGCTTATTCTTGTCCAATTAGGGTTTTTAACCAATCTTGCGCATCCGATAAGTTTGTTTGTGTCATTGAATTAATATTTAGGTCATTTTCGTCCTCCCTAGGCTTTTTCTTGTCCAATTAGGGTTTTTAACCAATCTTGTGCATCCAATAAGTTCATTAGTGTCATTGGATGATCAATTAGGTCATTTTCGTCCTCCCTAGGCATGTTCTTGTCCAACTAGGGTTTTTAACCAATCTTGTACATCCAATAGGTGTGTATGTGTCATTGGATGATCAATTAGGTCATTTTCGTCCTCCCTAAGCTTATTCTTGTCCAATTAGGGTTTTTAACCATTCTTGTGCATCCAATAAGTTGAGTTGTGTCATTGGATTAACATTTAGGTCATTTTCATTCTCCCTAGGCTTATTCTTGTCCAATTAGGTTTTTAACCAATTTTGTGCATCCAATAAGTTCATTTGTGTCATTAGATTCACATTTAGGTCATTTTCGTCCTCCCTAGGCATATTCTTGTCCAATTAGGGTTTTTAACCAATCTTGTGCATCGAATAGGTGTGTTTATCTCATTGGATGATCAATTAGGTCACTTTGATCCTCCCTAGGCTTATTCTTGTCCAATTAGGGTTTTTAACCAATCTTGTGCATCCAATAAGTTCATTTGTGTCATTGGATTAACATTTAGGTCATATACGTCCTCCCTAGGCATATTCTTGTCCAATTAGGGTTTTTAACCAATCTTGTGCATCCAATAGGTGTGTTTGTGTCGTTGGATGATCAATTAGGTCATTTTCGTCCTCCATTGGCTTATTCTTGTCCAATTAGGGTTTTTAACCAATCTTGTGCATCCAATAAGTTTGTTTGTTTCATTGAATTAATATTTAGGTCATTTTGGTCCTCCCTAGGCATATTCTTGTCCAATTAGGGTTTTTAACCAATCTTGTGCATTCAATAGGTGTGTTTGTGTCATTGGATGATCAATTATGTCATTTTCGTCCTCCCTTGGCATATTCTTGTCCAATTAGGGTTTTTAACCAATCTTGTGCATCCAATAGGTGTGTTTGTGTCATTGGATGATCAATTAGGTCATTTTCGTCCTCGCTAGGCTTATTCTTGTCCAATTAGGGTTTTTAACCAATCTTGTGCATCCAATAAGTTGAGTTGTGTCATTGGATTAACATTTAGGTCATTTTCATTCTCTCTAGGCTTATTCTTGTCCAATTAGGTTTTTAACCAATCTTGTGCATCCAATAAGTTCATTAGTATCATTGGATGATCAATTAGGTCATTTTCGTCCTCCCTAGGCATGTTCTTGTCCAACTAGGGTTTTTAACCAATCTTGTGCATCCAATAGGTGTGTATGTGTCATTGGATGATCAATTAGGTCATTTTCGTCCTCCCTAAGCTTATTCTTGTCCAATTAGGGTTTTTAACCATTCTTGAGCATCCAATAAGTTGAGTTGTGTCATTGGATTAACATTTAGGTCATTTTCATTCTCCCTAGACTTATTCTTGTCCAATTAGGTTTTTAACCAATCTTGTGCATCCAATAAGTTCATTTGTGTCATTGGATTCACATTTAGGTCATTTTCGTCCTCCCTAGGCATATTCTTGTCCAATTAGGGTTTTTAACCAATCTTGTGCATCCAATAGGTGTGTTTGTGTCATTGGATGATCAATTAGGTCATTTTTGTCCTCCCTAGGCTTATTCTTGTCCAATTAGGGTTTTTAACCAATCTTGTTCATCCAATAAGTTGAGTTGTGTCATTGGATTAACATTTAGGTCATTTTCGTTCTCGCTAGGCTTTTTCTTGTCCAATTAGTGTTTTTAACCAATCTTATGCATCCAATAAGTTTATTTGTGTTATTGGAATAACATTTAGGTCATATTCGTCCTCCCTAAGCATATTCTTGTCCAATTAGGGTTTTTAACCAATCTTGTGCATCCAATAGGTGTGTTTGTGTCATTGGATGATCAATTAGGTCATTTTCGTCCTCCCTAGGCATATTCTTGTCCAATTAGGGTTTTTAACCTATCTTGTGCATCCAATAGGTGTGTTTGTGTCATTGGATGATCAATTAGGTCATTTTCGTCCTCCATAGGCTTATTCTTGTCCAATTAGGGTTTTTAACCAATCTTGGGCATCCAATAAGTTCATTAGTGTCATTGGATGATCAATTAAGTCATTTTCGTCCTCCCTAGGCATGTTCTTGTCCAAATAGGGTTTTTAACCAATCTTGTGCATCCAAAAGGTGTGTTTGTGTCATTGGATGAACAATTACGTCATTTTCGTCCTCCCTAGGCTTATTCTTGTCCAATTAGGGTTTTTAACGAATCTTGTGTATCCAATAACTTTGTTTGTGTCATTGAATTAATATTTAGGTCATTTTCGTCCTCCTTAGGCATATTCTTGTCCAATTAGGGTTTTTAACCAATCTTGTGCATCCAATAGGTGCGTTTGTGTCATTGGATGATCAATTAGGTCATTTTCGTCCTCCCTAGGGTTATTCTTGTCCAATTAGGATTTTTAACCAATCTTGTGCATCCAATAACTTTGTTTGTGTTATTGAATTAATATTTAGGTCATTTTCGTCCTCCCTAGGCATATTCTTGTCCAATTAGGGTTTTTAACCAATCTTTTGCATCCAATAGGTGTGTTTGTGTCATTGGATGATCAATTAGGTCATTTTCTTTCTCGCTAGGCTTATTCTTGTCCAATTAGGGTTTTTCACCAATCTTGTTCATCCAATAAGTTGAGTTGTGTCATTGGATTAACATTTAGGTCATTTTCATTCTCCCTAGGCTTATTCTTGTCCAATTAGGTTTTTAACCAATCTTGTGCATCCAATAAGTTCATTTGTGTCATTGGATTCACATTTAGGTCATTTTCGTCCTCCCTAGGCATATTCTTGTCCAATTAGGGTTTTTAACCAATCTTGTGCATCCAATAGGTGTGTTTATCTCATTGGATGATCAATTAGGTCACTTTGATCCTCCCTAGGCCTATTCTTGTCCAATTAGGGTTTTTAACCAATCTTGTGCATCCAATAGGTGTGTTTGTGTCATTGGATGATCAATTAGGTCATTTTCGTCCTCCCTAGGCTTATTCTTGTCCAATTAAGGTTTTTAACCAATCTTGTGCATCCGATAAGTTTGTTTGTGTCATTGAATTAATATTTAGGTCATTTTCGTCGTCCCTAGGCATATTCTTGTCCAATTAGGGTTTTTAACCAATCTTTTGCATCCAATAGGTGTGTTTGTGTCATTGGATGATCAATTAGGTCATTTTCGTCCTCCCTAGGCTTATTCTTGTCCAATTAGGGTTTTTAACCAAACTTGTACATCCAATAAGTTCATTTGTGTCATTGGATTAACATTTAGGTCATTTTCGTCCTCCCTAGGCATATTCTTGTCCAATTAGGGTTTTTAACCAATCTTGTGCATCCAATAGGTGTGTTTGTGTCATTGGATGATCAATTAGGTCATTTTCGTCCTCCCTAGGCTTATTCTTGTCCAATTAGGGTTTTTAACCAATCTTGTGCATCCAATAACTTTGTTTGTGTCATTGAATTAATATTTAGGTAATTTTCCTCCTCCCTAGGCATATTCTTGTCCAATTAGGGTTTTTAACCAGTCTTGTGCGTCCAATAGGTGTGTTTGTGTCATAGAATGATCAATTAGGTCATTTTCGTCCTCCAAAGGCTTATTCTTGTCCAATTAGGGTTTTTAACCAATCTTGTGCATCCAATAAGTTCATTTGTGTCATTGGATTAACATTTAGGTCATTTTCGTCCTCCCTAGGCATATTCTTGTCCAATTAGGGTTTTTAACCAATCTTGTGCATCCAATAGGTGTGTTTGTGTCATTGGATGATCAATTAGGTCATTTTCGTCCTCCCTAGGCTTATTCTTGTCCAATTAGGGTTTTTAACCAATCTTGTACATCCAATAAGTTTATTTGTGTCATTGGATTAACAGTTAGGTCATTTTCGTCCTCCCTAGGCATATTCTTGTCCAATTAGGGTTTTTAACCAATCTTGTGCTTCCAATAGGTGTGTTTGTGTCATTGAATGATCAATTAGGTCATTTTCGTCCTCCCCAGGCTTATTCTTGTCCAATTAGAGTTTTTAACCAATCTTGTGTATCCAATAACTTTGTTTGTGTCATTGAATTAATATTTAGGTCATTTTCGTCCTCCCTAGGCATATTCTTGTCCAATTAGGGTTTTTAACCAATCTTGTGCATCCAATAGGTGTGTTTGTGTCATTGGATGATCAATTAGGTCATTTTCGTCCTCCCTAGGCTTATTCTTGTCCAATTAGGGTTTTTAACCAATCTTGTGCATCCAATAAGTTCATTGGTGTCATTGGACGATCAATTAGGTCATTTTCGTCCTCCCTAGGCATATTCTTGTCCAACTAGGGTTTTTAACCAATCTTGTGCATCCAATAGGTGTGTTTGTATCATTGGATGATCTATTAGGTCATTTTCGTCCTCCCTAGGCTTATTCTTGTCCAATTAGGGTTTTTAACCAATCTTGTGCATCCAATAAGTTGAGTTGTGTCATTGGATTAACATTTAGGTCATTTTCGTTCTCCCTAGGCTTATTCTTGTCCAATTAGGGGTTTTAACCTATCTTGTGCATCCAATAACTTTGTTTGTGTTATTGAATTAATATTTAGGTTATTTTCATCCTCCCTAGGCATATTCTTGTCCAATTAGGGTTTTTAACCAATCTTGTACATCCAATAGGTGTGTTTGTGTCATTGGATGATCAATTAGGTCATTTTCGTCCTCCCTAGGCTTATTCTTGTCCAGTTAGGGTTTTTAACCAATCTTGTGCATCCAATAAGTTCATTTGTGTCATTGGATTAACATTTAGGTCATTTTCGTCCTCCCTAGGCATATTCTTGTCAAATTAGGGTTTTTAACCAATCTTGTGCATCCAATAGGTGTGTTTGTCTCATTGGATGATCAATTAGGTCATTTTCGTCCTCCCTATGCTTATTCTTGTCCAATTAGGTTTTTTAACCAATCTTGTGCATCCAATAAGTTTGTTTGTTTCATTGAATTAATATTTAGGTCATTTTCGTCCTCCCTAGGCATATTCTTGCCCAATTAGGGTTTTTAACCAATCTTGTGCATCCAATAGGTGTGTTTTTGTCATTGGATGATCAATTAGGTCATTTTCGTCCTCCCTAGGCATATTCTTGTCCAATTAGGGTTTTTAACCAATCTTGTGCATCCAATAGGTGTGTTTGTGTCATTGGATGATCAATTAGGTCATTTTCGTCCTCCCTAGGCTTATTCTTGTCCAATTAGGGTTTTTAACAGATCTTGTGCATCCAATAACTTTGTTTGTGTCATTGAATTAATATTTAGGTCATTTTCGTCCTCCCTAGGCATATTCTTGTCCAATTAGGGTTTTTAACCAATCTTGTGCATCCAATAGGTGTGTTTGTGTCATTGGATGATCAATTAGGTCATTTTCGTCCTCCCTAGGCTTATTCTTGTCCAATTAGGGTTTTTAACCAATCTTGTACATCTAATAAGTTCATTTGTGTCATTGGATTAACATTTAGGTCATTTTCGTCCTCCCTAGGAATATTCTTGTCCAATTAGGGTTTTTAACCAATCTTGTGCATCCAATAGGTGTGTTTGTGTCATTGGATGATCAATTAGGTCATTTTCGTCCTCCCTAGGCATATTCTTGTCCAATTAGGGTTTTTAACCAATCTTGGGCATCCGATAAGTTTGTTTGTGTCATTGAATTAATATTTAGGTCATTTTCGTCCTCCATAGGCATATTCTTGTCCAATTAGGGTTTTTAACCAATCTTGTGCATCCAATAGGTGTGTTTGTGTCATTGGATGATCAATTAGGTCATTTTCGTCCTCCCTAGGGTTATTCTTGTCCAATTAGGGTTTTTAACCAATCTTGTGCATCCAATAAGTTGAGTTGTGTCATTGGATTAATATTTAGGTCATTTTCATTCTCCCTAGGCTTATTTTTGTCGAATTAGGTTTTTAACCAATCTTGTGCATCCAATAAGTTCATTTGTGTCATTGGATTAACATTTAGGTCATTTTCGTCCTCCCTAGGCATATTCTTGTCCAATTAGGGTTTTTAACCAATCTTGTGCATCCAATAGGTGTGTTTGTGTCATTGGATGATCAATTAGGTCATTTTCGTCCTCCCTAGGCTTATTCTTGTCCAATTAGGGTTTTTAACCAATCTTGTGCATCCAATAGGTGTGTTTGTGTCATTGGATGATCAATTAGGTCATTTTCGTCCTCCCTAGGCTTATTCTTGTCCAATTAGGGTTTTTAACCAATCTTGTGCATCCAATAACTTTGTTTGTGTCATTGAATAAATATTTAGGTCATTTTCGTCCTCCCTAGGCATATTCTTGTCCAATTAGGGTTTTTAACCAATCTTGTGCATCCAATAGGTGTGTTTGTGTCATAGGATGATCAATTAAGTTATTTTCGTCCTTCCTAGGCTTATTCTTGTCCAATTAGGGTTTTTAACAAATCTTGTGCATCCAATAGGTGTGTTTGTGTCATTGGATGATCAATTAGGTCATTTTCGTCCTCCTTAGGCATATTCTTGTCCAATTAGGGTTTTTAACCAATCTTGTGCATCCAATAGGTGTGTTTGTGTCATTGGATGATCAATTAGGTCATTTTCGTCCTCCCTAGGCTTATTCTTGTCCAATTAGGGTTTTTAACAAATCTTGTGCATCCAATAAGATCATTTCTGTCATTGGATGATCAATTAGGTTATTTTCGTCCTCCCTAGGCATATTCTTGTCCAACTAGGGTTTTTAACCAATATTGTGCATCCAATAGGTGTGTGTGTGTCATTGGATGATCAATTAGGTCATTTTCGTCCTCCCTAGCCTTATTCTTGTCCAATTAGGGTTTTTAACCAATCTTGTGCATCCAATAGGTGTGTTTGTGTCATTGGATGATCAATTAGGTCATTTTCGTCCTCCCTAGGCTTATTCTTGTCCAATTAGGGTTTTTAACCAATCTTGTGCATCCAATAAGTGTGTTTGTGTCATTGGTTGATCAATTAGGTCATTTCTGTCCTCCCTAGGCTTATTCTTGTCCAATTAGGGTTTTTAACCAATCTTATGCATCCAATAGGTGTGTTTGTGTCATTGGATGATCAATTAGGTCATTTTCGTCCTCCCTAGGCATATTCTTGTCCAATTAGGGTTTTTAACCAATCTTGTGCATCCAATAGGTGTGTTTGTGTCATTGGATGATCAATTAGGTCATTGTCGTCCTTCCTAGGCTTATTCTTGTCCATTTAGGGTTTTTAACCAATCTTGTGCATCCAATAAGTTCATTTGTGTCATTGGATTAACATTTAGGTCATTTTCGTCCTCCCTAGGCATATTCTTGTCCAATTAGGGTTTTTAACCAATCTTGTGCATCCAATAGGTGTGTTTGTGTCATTGGATGATCAATTTGGTCATTTTCGTCCTCCCTATGCTTATTCTTGTCCAATTAGGGTTTTTAACCAATCTTGTGCATCCAATAGGTGTGTTTGTGTCATTGGATGATCAATTAGGTCATTTTTGTCCTCCCTAGGCTTATTCTTGTCCAATTAGGGTTTTTAACCAATCTTGTGCATCCAATAGGTGTGTTTGTGTCATTGGATGATCAATTAGGTCATTTTCGTCCTCCCTAGGCTTATTCTTGTCCAATTAGGGTTTTTAACCAATCTTGTGCATCCAATAAGTTTGTTTGTGTCATTGAATTAATATTTAGGTCATTTTCGTCCTCCCTAGGCATATTCTTGCCCAATTAGGATTTTTAACCAATCTTGTGCATCCAATAGGTGTGTTTGTACCATTGGATGATCAATTAGGTCATTTTTGTCCTCCATAGGCTTATTCTTGTCCAATTAGGGTTTTTAACCAATCTTGTGCTTCCAATAGGTGTGTTTGTGTCATTAGATGATCAATTAGGTCATTCTGGTCCCCCCTAGGCTTATTCTTGTCCAATTAGGGTTTTTAACCAATCTTGTGCATCCAATAGGTGTGTTTGTGTCATTGGATGATCAATTAGGTCATTTTCGTCCTCCCTAGGCTTATTCTTGTCCAATTAGGGTTTTTAACCAATCTTGTGCATCCAATAAGTTTGTTTGTGTCATTGAATTAATATTTAGGTCATTTTCGTCCTCCCTAGGCATATTCTTGTCCAATTAGGGTTTGTAACCAATCTTGTGCATCCAATAGGTGTGTTTGTGTCATTGGATGATCAATTAGGTCATTTTCGTCCTCCCTAGGCTTATTCTTGTCCAATTATGGTTTTTAACCAATCTTGTGCATCTAATAGGTGTGTTTGTGTCATTGGATGATCAATTAGGTCATTTTCGTCCTCCCTAGGCATATTCTTGTCCAATTAGGGTTTTTAACCTATCTTGTGCATCCAATAGGTGTGTTTGTGTCATTGGATGATCAATTAGGTCATTTTCGTCCTCCATAGGCTTATTCTTGTCCAATTAGGGTTTTTAACCAATCTTGGGCATCCAATAAGTTCATTAGTGTCATTGGATGATCAATTAAGTCATTTTCGTCCTCCCTAGGCATGTTCTTGTCCAAATAGGGTTTTTAACCAATCTTGTGCATCCAAAAGGTGTGTTTGTGTCATTGGATGAACAATTAGGTCATTTTCGTCCTCCCTAGGCTTATTCTTGTCCAATTAGGGTTTTTAACGAATCTTGTGTATCCAATAACTTTGTTTGTGTCATTGAATTAATTTTTAGGTCATTTTCGTCCTCCTTAGGCATATTCTTGTCCAATTAGGGTTTTTAACCAATCTTGTGCATCCAATAGGTGTGTATGTGTCATTGGATGATCAATTAGGTCATTTTCGTCCTCCCTAAGCTTATTCTTGTCCAATTAGGGTTTTTAACCATTCTTGAGCATCCAATAAGTTGAGTTGTGTCATTGGATTAACATTGAGGTCATTTTCATTCTCCCTAGACTTATTCTTGTCCAATTAGGTTTTTAACCAATCTTGTGCATCCAATAAGTTCAGTTGTGTCATTGGATTCACATTTAGGTCATTTTCGTCCTCCCTAGGCATATTCTTGTCCAATTAGGGTTTTTAACCAATCTTGTGCATCCAATAGGTGTGTTTGTGTCATTGGATGATCAATTAGGTCATTTTTGTCCTCCCTAGGCTTATTCTTGTCCAATTAGGGTTTTTAACCAATCTTGTTCATCCAATAAGTTGAGTTGTGTCATTGGATTAACATTTAGGTCATTTTCGTTCTCCCTAGGCTTTTTCTTGTCCAATTAGTGTTTTTAACCAATCTTATGCATCCAATAAGTTCATTTGTGTTATTGGAATAACATTTAGGTCATATTCGTCCTCCCTAAGCATATTCTTGTCCAATTAGGGTTTTTAACCAATCTTGTGCATCCAATAGGTGTGTTTGTGTCATTGGATGATCAATTAGGTCATTTTCGTCCTCCCTAGGCATATTCTTGTCCAATTAGGGTTTTTAACCTATCTTGTGCATCCAATAGGTGTGTTTGTGTCATTGGATGATCAATTAGGTCATTTTCGTCCTCCCTAGGCTTATTCTTGTCCAATTAGGGTTTTTAACCAATCTTGGGCATCCAATAAGTTCATTAGTGTCATTGGATGATCAATTAAGTCATTTTCGTCCTCCCTAGGCATGTTCTTGTCCAAATAGGGTTTTTAACCAATCTTGTGCATCCAAAAGGTGTGTTTGTGTCATTGGATGAACAATTACGTCATTTTCGTCCTCCCTAGGCTTATTCTTGTCCAATTAGGGTTTTTAACGAATCTTGTGTATCCAATAACTTTGTTTGTGTCATTGAATTAATATTTAGGTCATTTTCGTCCTCCTTAGGCATATTCTTGTCCAATTAGGGTTTTTAACCAATCTTGTGCATCCAATAGGTGTGTTTGTGTCATTGGATGATCAATTAGGTCATTTTCGTCCTCCCTAGGGTTATTCTTGTCCAATTAGGATTTTTAACCAATCTTGTGCATCCAATAACTTTGTTTGTGTTATTGAATTAATATTTAGGTCATTTTCGTCCTCCCTAGGCATATTCTTGTCCAATTAGGGTTTTTAACCAATCTTTTGCATCCAATAGGTGTGTTTGTGTCATTGGATGATCAATTAGGTCATTTTCTTTCTCGCTAGGCTTATTCTTGTCCAATTAGGGTTTTTCACCAATCTTGTGCATCCAATAAGTTGAGTTGTGTCATTGGATTAACATTTAGGTCATTTTCATTCTCCCTAGGCTTATTCTTGTCCAATTAGGTTTTTAACCAATCTTGTGCATCCAATAAGTTCATTTGTGTCATTGGATTCACATTTAGGTCATTTTCGTCCTCCCTAGGCATATTCTTGTCCAATTAGGGTTTTTAACCAATCTTGTGCATCCAATAGGTGTGTTTATCTCATTGGATGATCAATTAGGTCACTTTGATCCTCCCTAGGCCTATTCTTGTCCAATTAGGGTTTTTAACCAATCTTGTGCATCCCATAGGTGTGTTTGTGTCATTGGATGATCAATTAGGTCATTTTCGTCCTCGCTAGGCTTATTCTTGTCCAATTAGGGTTTTTAACCAATCTTGTGCATCCAATAAGTTGAGTTGTGTCATTGGATTAACATTTAGGTCATTTTCATTCTCCCTAGGCTTATTCTTGTCCAATTAGGTTTTTAACCAATCTTGTCCATCCAATAAGTTCATTAGTATCATTGGATGATCAATTAGGTCATTTTCGTCCTCCCTAGGCATGTTCTTTTCCAACTAGGATTTTTAACCAATCTTGTGCATCCAATAGGTGTGTATGTGTCATTGGATGATCAATTAGGTCATTTTCGTCCTCCCTAAGCTTATTCTTGTCCAATTAGGGTTTTTAACCATTCTTGTGCATCCAATAAGTTGAGTTGTGTCATTGGATTAACATTTAGGTCATTTTCATTCTCCCTAGACTTATTCTTGTCCAATTAGGTTTTTAACCAATCTTGTGCATCCAATAAGTTCATTTGTGTCATTGGATTCACATTTAGGTCATTTTCGTCCTCCCTAGGCATATTCTTGTCCAATTAGGGTTTTTAACCAATCTTGTGCATCCAATAGGTGTGTTTATCTAATTGGATGATCAATTAGGTCACTTTGATCCTCCCTAGGCTTATTCTTGTCCAATTAGGGTTTTTAACCAATCTTGTGCATCCAATAAGTTGAGTTGTGTCATTGGATTAACAATTAGGTCATTTTCGTCTTCCCTAGGCTTATTCTTGTCCAATTATGGTTTTTAACCAATCTTGTGCATCCAATAAGTTGAGTTGTGTCATTAGATTAACATTTAGGTCATTTTCATTCTCCCTAGGCTTATTCTTGTCCAATTAGGTTTTAAACCAATCTTGTGCATCCAATAAGTTCATTTGTGTCATTGGATTCACATTTAGGTCATTTTCGTCCTCCCTAGGCATATTCTTGTCCAATTAGGGTTTTTAACCAATCTTGTGCATCCAATAGGTGTGTTTATCTAATTGGATGATCAATTAGGTCACTTTGATCCTCCCTAGGCTTATTCTTGTCCAATTAGGGTTTGTAACCAATCTTGTGCATCCAATAGGTGTGTTTGTGTCATTGGATGATCAAATTAGGTCATTTTCGTCCTCCCTAGGCATATTCTTGTCCAATTAGGGTTTTTAACCAATCTTGTGCATCCAATAGGTGTGTTTGTGTCATTGGATGATCAATTAGGTCATTTTCGTCCTCCCTAGGCTTATTCTTGTCCAATTAGGGTTTTTAACCAATCTTGTGCATCCAATAAGTTGAGTTGTGTCATTGGATTAACATTTAGGTCATTTTCATTCTCCCTAGGCTCATTCATGTCCAATTAGGTTTTTAACCAATCTTGTGCATCCAATAAGTTCATTTGTGTCATTGGATTCACATTTAGGTCATTTTCGTCCTCCCTAGGCATATTCTTGTCCAATTAGGGTTTTTAACCAATCTTGTGCATCCAATAGGTGTGTTTATCTCATTGGATGATCAATTAGGTCACTTTGATCCTCCCTAGGCATATTCTTGTCCAATTAGGGTTTTTAACCAATCTTGTGCATCCAATAGGTGTGTTTGTGTCATTGGATGATCAATTAGGTCATTTTCGTCCTCCCTAGGCATATTCTTGTCCAATTAGGGTTTTTAACCAATCTTGTGCATCCAATAGGTGTGTTTGTGTCATTGGATGATCAATTAGGTCATTTTCGTCCTCCCTAGGCTTATTCTTGTCCAATTAGGGTTTTTAACCAATCTTGTGCATCTAATAGGTGTGTTTGTGTCATTGGATGATCAATTAGTTCATTTTCGTCCTCCCTAGGCTTATTCTTGTCAAATTAGGGTTTTTAACCAATCTTGTGCATCCAATAAGTTGAGTTGTGTCATTGGATTAACATTTAGGTCATTTTCGTCCTCCCTAGGCATATTCTTGTCCAATTAGGGTTTTTAACCAATCTTGTGCATCCAATAGGTGTGTTTGTGTCATTGGATGATCAATTAGGTCATTTTCGTCCTCCCTAGGCTTATTCTTGTCCAATTAGGGTTTTTAACCAATCTTGTACATCTAATAAGTTCATTTGTATCATTGGATTAACATTTAGGTCATTTTCGTCCTCCCTAGGCATATTCATGTCCAATTAGTGTTTTTAACCCATCTTGTGCATCCAATAGGTGTGTTTGTGTCATTGGATGATCAATTAGGTCATTTTCGTCCTCCCTAGGCTTATTCTTGTCCAATTAGGGTTTTTAACCAATCTTGTGCATCCAATAGGTGTGTTTGTGTCATTGGATGATCAATTAGGTCATTTTCGTCCTCCCTAGGCTTATTCTTGTCCAATTAGGGTTTTTAACCAATCTTGTGCATCCAATAAGTTGAGTTGTCTCATTGGATTAGCATTTAGGTCATTTTCGTCCTCCCTCGGCTTATTCTTGTCCAATTAGGATTTTTAACCAATCTTGTGCATCCCATAAGTTCATTTGTGTCATTGGATTAACATTTAGGTCATTTTCGTCCTCCCTAGGCATATTCTTGTCCAATTAGGGTTTTTAACCAATCTTGTGCTTCCAATAGGTGTGTTTGTGTCATTGGATGATCAATTAGGTCATTTTCGTCCTCCCTAGACTTATTCTTGTCCAATTAGGGTTTTTAACCAATCTTGTGCATCCAATAACTTTGTTTGTGTCATTGAATTAATATTTAGGTCATTTTCGTCCTCCCTAGGCATATTCTTGTCCAATTAGGGTTTTTAACAAATCTTGTGCATCCAATAGGTGTGTTTGTGTCATTGGATGATCAATTAGGACATTTTCGTCCTCCCTAGACATATTCTTGTCCAACTAGGGTTTTTAACCAATCTTGTGCTTCCAATAGGTGTGTTTGTGTCATTGGATGATCAATTAGGTCATTTTCGTCCTCACTAGGCTTATTCTTGTCCAATTAGGGTTTTTAACCAATCTTGTGCATCCAATAGGTGTGTTTGTGTCATTGGATGATCAATTAGGTCATTTTCGTCCTCCCTAGACTTATTCTTGTCCAATTAGGGTTTTTAACCAATCTTGTGCATCCAATAACTTTGTTTGCGTCATTGAATTAATATTTAGGTCATTTTCCTCCTCCCTAGGCATATTCTTGTCCAATTAGGGTTTTTAACAAATCTTGTGCATCCAATAGGTGTGTTTGTGTCATTGGATGATCAATTAGGTCATTTTCGTCCTCCCTAGGCTTATTCTTGTCCAATTAGGGTTTTTAACCAATCTTGTGCATCCAATAAGTTCATTTTTGTCATTGGATTAACATTTAGGTCATTTTAGCCTCCCTAGGAATATTTTTGTCCAATTAGGGTTTTTAACCAATCTTGTGCTTCCAATAGGTGTGTTTGTGTCATTGGATGATCAATTAGGTCATTTTCGTCCTCCCTAGGCTTATTCTAGTCCAATTAGGGTTTTTAACCATTCTTGTGCATCCAATAAGTTTGTTTATGTCATTGAATTAATATTTAGGTCATTTTCGTCCTCCCTAGGCATATTCTTGTCCAACTAGGGTTTTTAACCAATCTTGTGCATCCAATAGGTGTGTTTGTGTCATTAGATGATCAATTAGGTCATTTTCGTCCTCCCTAGGCTTATTCTTGTCCAATTAGGGTTTTTAACCAATCTTGTGCATCCAATAGGTGAGTTTGTGTCATTGGATTAACATTTAGGTCATTTTCGTCCTCCCTAGGCTTATTCATGTCCAATTAGGGTTTTTAACCAATCTTGTGCATCCAATAAGTTCATTTGTGTCATTGGATTAACATTTAGGTCATTTTCGTCCTCCCTAGGCATATTCTTGGCCAATTAGGGTTTTTTTACCAATCTTGTGCATCCAATAGGTGTGTTTGTGTCATTGGATGATCAATTAGGTCATTTTCGTCCTCCCTAGGCTTATTCTTGTCCAATTAGGGTTTTTAACCAATCTTGTGGATCCAATAAGTTCATTTGTGTCATTGGATGATCAATTAGGTCATTTTCGTCCTCCCTAGGCATATTCTTGTCCAACTAGGGTTTTTAACCAATCTTGTGCATCCAATAGGTGTGTTTGTGTCATTGGATAATCAATTAGGTCATTTTCGTCCTCCCTAGGCTTATTCTTGTCCAATTAGGGTTTTTAACCAATCTTGTGCATCCAATAAGTTGAGTTGTGTCATTGGATTAACATTTAGGTCATTTTCGTTCTCCCTAGGCTTATTCTTGTCCAATTAGGTTTTTAACCAATCTTGTGCATCCAATAAGTTCATTTGTGTCATAGGATTCACATTTAGGTCATTTTCGTCCTCCCTATGCATATTCTTGTCCAATTAGGGTTTTTAACCAATCTTGTGCATCCAATAGGTGTGTTTGTGTCATTAGATGATCAATTAGGTCATTTTCGTCCTCGCTAGGCTTATTCTTGTCCAATTAGGGTTTTTAACCAATCTTGTGCATCCAATAAGTTGAGTTGTGTCATTGGATTAACATTTAGGTCATTTTCATTCTCCCTAGGCTTATTCTTGTCCAATTAGGTTTTTAACCAATCTTGTGCATCCAATAAGTTCATTTGTGTCATTGGATTCACATTTAGATCATTTTCGTCCTCCCTAGGCATATTCTTGTCCAATTAGGGTTTTTAACCAATCTTGTGCATCCGATAGGTGTGTTTATCTCATTGGATGATCAATTAGGTCACTTTGATCCTCCCTAGCCTTATTCTTGTCCAATTAGGGTTTTTAACCAATCTTGTGCATCCAATAAGTTCATTTGTATCATTGGATTAACATTTAGGTCATTTTCGTACTCCTTAGGCATATTCTTGTCCAATTAGGGTTTTTAACCAATCTTGTGCATCCAATAGGTGTGTTTGTGTCATTGGATGATCAATTAGGTCATTTTTGTCCTCCCTAGGCTTATTCTTGTCCAATTAGGGTTTTTAACCAATCTTGTGCATCCAATAGGTTCATTTTTGTCATTGGATTAACATTTAGTCATTTTCGTCCTCCCTAGGCATATTCTTGTCCAATTAGGGTTTTTAACCAATCTTGTGCATCCAATAGGTGTGTTTGTGTCATTGGATGATCAATTAGGTCATTTTTGTCCTCCCTAGGCTTATTCTTGTCCAATTAGGGTTTTTAACCAATCTTGTTCATCCAATAAGTTGAGTTGTGTCATTGGATTAACATTTAGGTCATTTTCGTTCTCCCTAGGCTTTTTCTTGTCCAATTAGGGTTTTTAACCAATCTTGTGCATCCAATAAGTTCATTTGTGTTATTGGAATAACATTTAGGTCATATTCGTCCTCCCTAAGCATATTCTTGTCCAATTAGGGTTTTTAACCAATCTTGTGCATCCAATAGGTGTGTTTGTGTCATTGGATGATCAATTAGGTCATTTTCGTCTTCCCTAGGCATATTCTTGTCCAATTAGGGTTTTTAACCTATCTTGTGCATCCAATAGGTGTGTTTGTGTCATTGGATGATCAATTAGGTCATTTTCGTCCTCCATAGGCTTATTCTTGTCCAATTAGGGTTTTTAACCAATCTTGGGCATCCAATAAGTTCATTAGTGTCATTGGATGATCAATTAAGTCATTTTCGTCCTCCCTAGGCATGTTCTGGTCCAAATAGGGTTTTTAACCAATCTTGTGCATCCAAAAGGTGTGTTTGTGTCATTGGATGAACAATTACGTCATTTTCGTCCTCCCTAGGCTTATTCTTGTCCAATTAGGGTTTTTAACGAATCTTGTGTATCCAATAACTTTGTTTGTGTCATTGAATTAATATTTAGGTCATTTTCGTCCTCCTTAGGCATATTCTTGTCCAATTAGGGTTTTTAACCAATCTTGTGCATCCAATAGGTGTGTTTGTGTCATTGGATGATCAATTAGGTCATTTTCGTCCTCCCTAGGGTTATTCTTGTCCAATTAGGGTTTTTAACCAATCTTGTGCATCCAATAACTTTGTTTGTGTCATTGAATTAATATTTAGGTCATTTTCGTCCTCCCTAGGCATATTCTTGTCCAATTAGGGTTTTTAACCAATCTTTTGCATCCAATAGGTGTGTTTGTGTCATTGGATGATCAATTAGGTCATTTTCTTTCTCGCTAGGCTTATTCTTGTCCAATTAGGAATTTTCACCAATCTTGTGCATCCAATAAGTTGAGTTGTGTCATTGGATTAACATTTAGGTCATTTTCATTCTCCCTAGGCTTATTCTTGTCCAATTAGGTTTTTAACCAATCTTGTGCATCCAATAAGTTCATTTGTGTCATTGGATTCACATTTAGGTCATTTTCGTCGTCCCTAGGCATATTCTTGTCCAATTAGGGTTTTTAACCAATCTTGTGCATCCAATAGGTGTGTTTATCTCATTGGATGATCAATTAGGTCACTTTGATCCTCCCTAGGCCTATTCTTGTCCAATTAGGGTTTTTAACCAATCTTGTGCATCCAATAAGTTCATTTGTATCATTGGATTAACATTTAGGTCATTTTCGTCCTCCCTAGGCATATTCTTGTCCAATTAGGGTTTTTAACCAATCTTGTGCATCCAATAGGTGTGTTTGTGTCATTGGATGATCAATTTAGGTCATTTTTGTCCTCCCTGGGCATATTCTTGTCCAATTAGGGTTTTTAACCAATCTTGTGCATCCAATAGGTGTGTTTGTGTCATTGGATGATCAATTAGGTCATTGTTGTCCTCCCTAAGCTTATTCTTGTCCAATTAGGGTTTTTAACCATTCTTGTGCATCCAATAAGTTGAGTTGTGTCATTGGATTAACATTTAGGTCATTTTCATTCTCCCTAGGCTTATTCTTGTCAAATTAGGTTTTTAACCAATCTTGTGCATCCAATAAGTTCATTTGTGTCATTGGATTCACATTTAGGTCATTTTCGTCCTCCCTAGGCATATTCTTGTCCAATTAGGGTTTTTAACCAATCTTGTGCATCCAATAAGTTCATTAGTGTCATTGGATGATCAATTAAGTCATTTTCGTCCTCCCTACGCATGTTCTTGTTCAAATAGGGTTTTTAACCAATCTTGTGCATCCAACAGGTGTGTTTGTGTCATTGGATGA
>JBBPBR010000925.1:270994-282262 GCA_037974775.1 Cicer pinnatifidum | reverse complement strand
TCTTGTGCATCCAATAAGTTGAGTTGTGTCATTGGATTAACATTTAGGTCATTTTCGTTCTCCCTAGGCTTATTCTTGTCCAATTAGGGTTTTTAACCAATCTTGTGCATCCAATAAGTTCATTTGTGTCATTGGATTAACATTTAGGTCATATCCGTACTCGCTAGGCATATTCTTGTCCAATTAGGGTTTTTAACCAATCTTGTGCATCCAATAGGTGTGTTTGTGTCATTGGATGATCAATTAGGTCATTTTCGTCCTCCCTAGGCTTATTCTTGTCCAGTTAGGGTTTTTAACCAATCTTGTGCATCCAATAGGTGTGTTTGTGTCATTGAATTAATATTTGGGTCATTTTCGACCTCCCTAGGCATATTCTTGTCCAATTAGGGTTTTTAACCAATCTTGTGCATCCAATAGCTGTGTTTGTGTCATTGGATGATCAATTAGGTAATTTTCGTCCTCCCTAGGCTTATTCTTGTCCAATTATGGTTTTTAACCAATCTTGTGCATCCAATAGGTGTGTTTGCGTCATTGGGTGATCAATTAGGTCATTTTCGTCCTCCCTAGGCTTATTCTTGTCCAATTAGGGTTTTTAACCAATCTTGCGCATCCGATAAGTTTGTTTGTGTCATTGAATTAATATTTAGGTCATTTTCGTCCTCCCTAGGCTTTTTCTTGTCCAATTAGGTTTTTAACCAATCTTGTGCATCCAATAAGTTGTGTTGTGTCATTGGATTAACATTTAGGTCATTTTCGTTCTCCCTAGGCATTTTTTTGTCCAATTAGGGTTTTTAACCAATCTTGTGCATCCAATAAGTTCATTTGTGTTATTGGAATAACATTTAGGTCATATTCGTCCTCCCTAAGCATATTCTTGTCCAATTAGGGTTTTTAACCAATCTTGTGCATCAAATAAGTTGTGTTGTGTCATTGGATTAACATTTAGGTCATTTTCGTTCTCCCTAGGCTTTTTCTTGTCCAATTAGGGTTTTTAACCAATCTTGTGCATCCAATAAGTTCATTTGTGTTATTGGAATAACATTTAGGTCATATTCGTCCTCCCTAAGCATATTCTTGTCCAATTAGGGTTTTTAACCAATCTTGTGCATCCAATAGGTGTGTTTGTGTCATTGGATGATCAATTAGGTCATTTTCGTCCTCCCTAGGGTTATTCTTGTCCAATTAGGGTTTTTAACCAATCTTGTGCATCCAATAACTTTGTTTGTGTCATTGAATTAATATTTAGGTCATTTTAGTCCTCCCTAGGCATATTCTGGTCCAATTAGGGTTTTTAACCAATCTTGTGCATCCAATAGGTGTGTTTGTGTCATTGGATGATCAATTAGGTCATTTTCATCCTCCCTAGGCTTATTCTTGTCCAATTAGGGTTTTTAACCAATCTTGTACATCTAAGAAGTTCATTTGTGTCATTGGATTAACATTTAGGTCATTTTCGTCCTCCCTAGGCATATTCTTGTCCAATTAGGGTTTTTAACCCATCTTGTGCATCCAATAGGTGTGTTTGTGTCATTGGATGATCAATTAGGTCATTTTCGTCCTCTCTAGGCATATTCTGGTCCAATTAGGGTTTTTAACCAATCTTGTGCATCCAATAGGTGTGTTTGTGTCATTGGATGATCAATTAGGTCATTTTCGTCCTCCCTAGGCTTATTCTTGTCCAATTAGGGTTTTTAACCAATCTTGTGCATCCAATAAGTTGAGTTGTGTCATTGGATTAACATTTAGGTCATTTTCATTCTCCCTAGGCTCATTCATGTCCAATTAGGTTTTTAACCAATCTTGTGCATCCAATAAGTTCATTTGTGTCATTGGATTCACATTTAGGTCATTTTCGTCCTCCCTAGGCATATTCTTGTCCAATTAGGGTTTTTAACCAATCTTGTGCATCCAATAGGTGTGTTTATCTCATTGGATGATCAATTAGGTCACTTTGATCCTCCCTAGGCATATTCTTGTCCAATTAGGGTTTTTAACCAATCTTGTGCATCCAATAGGTGTGTTTGTGTCATTGGATGATCAATTAGGTCATTTTCGTCCTCCCTAGGCATATTCTTGTCCAATTAGGGTTTTTAACCAATCTTGTGCATCCAATAGGTGTGTTTGTGTCATTGGATGATCAATTAGGTCATTTTCGTCCTCCCTAGGCTTATTCTTGTCCAATTAGGGTTTTTAACCAATCTTGTGCATCTAATAGGTGTGTTTGTGTCATTGGATGATCAATTAGTTCATTTTCGTCCTCCCTAGGCTTATTCTTGTCAAATTAGGGTTTTTAACCAATCTTGTGCATCCAATAAGTTGAGTTGTGTCATTGGATTAACATTTAGGTCATTTTCGTCCTCCCTAGGCATATTCTTGTCCAATTAGGGTTTTTAACCAATCTTGTGCATCCAATAGGTGTGTTTGTGTCATTGGATGATCAATTAGGTCATTTTCGTCCTCCCTAGGCTTATTCTTGTCCAATTAGGGTTTTTAACCAATCTTGTACATCTAATAAGTTCATTTGTATCATTGGATTAACATTTAGGTCATTTTCGTCCTCCCTAGGCATATTCATGTCCAATTAGTGTTTTTAACCCATCTTGTGCATCCAATAGGTGTGTTTGTGTCATTGGATGATCAATTAGGTCATTTTCGTCCTCCCTAGGCTTATTCTTGTCCAATTAGGGTTTTTAACCAATCTTGTGCATCCAATAACTTTGTTTGTGTCATTGAATTAATATTTAGGTCATTTTCGTCCTCCCTAGGCATATTCTTGTCCAATTAGGGTTTTTAACCAATCTTGTGCTTACAATAGGTGTGTTTGAGTCATTGGATGATCAATTAGGTCATTTTCGTCCTCCCTAGGCTTATTCTTGTCCAATTAGGGTTTTTAACCAATCTTGTGCATCCAATAAGTTCATTTGTGTCATTGAATTAAAATTTAGGTCATTTTCGTCCTCCCTAGGCATATTCTTGTCCAATTAGGGTTTTTAACCAATCTTGTGCATCCAATAGGTGTGTTTGTGTCATTGGATGATCAATTAGGTCATTTTCGTCCTCCCTAGGCTTATTCTTGTCCAATTAGGGTTTTTAACCAATCTTGTGCATCTAATAAGTTTGTTTGTGTCATTGAATTAATATTTAGGTCATTTTCGTCCTCCCTAGGCATATTCTTGTCCAATTAGGGTTTTTAACCAATCTTTTGCATCCAATAGGTGTGTTTGTGTCATTGGATGATCAATTAGGTCATTTTCGTCCTCCCTAGGCTTATTCTTGTCCAATTAGGGTTTTTAACCAATCTTGTGCATCCAATAAGTTTAGTTGTGTCATTGAATTAATATTTAGGTCATTTTCGTCCTCCCTAGGCATATTCTTGTCCAATTAGGGTTTTTAACCAATCTTGTGCATCCAATAGGTGTGTTTGTGTCATTGGATGATCAATTAGGTCATTTTCGTCCTCCCTAGGCTTATTCTTGTCCAATTAGGGTTTTTAACCAATCTTGTGCATCCAATTAGTTTGTTTGTGTCATTGAATTAATATTTAGGTCATTTTCGTCCTCCCTAGGCATATTCTTGTCCAATTAGGGTTTTTAACCAATCTTGTGCATCCAATAGGTGTGTTTGTGTCATTGGATGATCAATTTAGGTCATTTTTGTCCTCCCTAGGCATATTCTTGTCCAATTAGGGTTTTTAACCAATCTTGTGCATCCAATAGGTGTGTTTGTGTCATTGGATGATCAATTAGGTCATTTTTGTCCTCCCTAGGCATGTTCTTGTCCAACTAGGGTTTTTAACCAATCTTGTGCATCCAATAGGTGTGTTTGTGTCATTGGATGATCAATTAGGTCATTTTCGTCCTCCCTAGGCTTATTCTTGTCCAATTAGGGTTTTTAACCAATCTTGTACATCCAATAAGTTCATTTGTGTCATTGGATTAACATTTAGGTCATTTTCGTCCTCCCTAGGCATATTCTTGTCCAATTAGGGTTTTTAACCAATCTTGTGCATACAATAGTTGTGTTTGTGTCATTAGATGATCAATTAGGTCATTTTCGTCCTCCCTACGCTTATTCTTGTCCAATTAGTGTTTTTAACCAATCTTGTGCATCCAATAAGTTGAGTTGTGTCATTGGATTAACATTTAGGTCATTTTCGTTCTCTTTAGGCTTATTCTTGTCCAATTATGGTTTTTAACCAATCTTGTGCATCCAATAGGTGTGTTTGTGTCATTGGATGATCAATTAGGTCATTTTCGTCCTCCCTAGGCTTATTCTTGTCCAATTAGGGTTTTTAACCAATCTTGTTCATCCAATTGGTTTGTTTGTGTCATTGGATGATCAATTAGGTCATTTTCGTCCTCCCTAGGCATATTCTTGTCCAATTAGGGTTTTTAACCAATCTTGTGCATCCAATAGGTGTGTTTGTGTCATTGGATGATCAATTAGGTCATTTTCGTCCTCCCTAGGCTTATTCTTGTCCAATTAGGGTTTTTAACCAATCTTGTGCATCTAATAGGTGTGTTTGTGTCATTGGATGATCAATTAGGTCATTTTCGTCCTCCCTAGGCTTATTCTTGTCCAATTAGGGTTTTTAACAAATCTTGTGCATTCAATAGGTTTGTTTGTGTCATTGGATGATCAATTATGTCATTTTCGTCCTCCCTAGGCATATTCTTGTCCAATTAGGGTTTTTAACCAATCTTGTGCATCCAATAGGTGTGTTTGTGTCATTGGATGATCAATTTAGTCATTTTCGTCCTCCCTAGGCTTATTCTTGTCCAATTAGGATTTTTAACCAATCTTGTTCATCCAATAGGTTTGGTTGTGTCATTGGATGATCAATTAGGTCATTTTCGTCCTCCCTAGGCATATTCTTGTCCAATTAGGGTTTTTAACCAATCTTGTGCATCCAATAGGTGTGTTTGTGTCATTGGATGATCAATTAGGTCATTTTCGTCCTCCCTAGGCTTATTCTTGTCCAATTAGGGTTTTTAACCAATCTTGTACATCCAATAAGTTCATTTGTGTCATTGGATTAACATTTAGGTCATTTTCGTCCTCCCTTGGCATATTCTTGTCCAATTAGGGTTTTCAACCAATCTTGTGCATCCAATAGGTGTGTTTGTGTCATTGGATGATCAATTAGGTTATTTTCGTCCTCCCTAGGCTTATTCTTGTCCAATTAGGGTTTTTAACCAATCTTGTGCATCCAATAAGTTGAGGTTTGTCATTGGATTAACATTTAGGTCATTTTCGTCCTCCCTAGGCATATTCTTGTCCAATTAGGGTTTTTAACCAATCTTGTGCATCCAATAGGTGTGTTTGTGTCATTGGATGATCAATTAGGTCATTTTCGTCCTCCCTAGGCTTATTCTTGTCCAATTAGAGTTTTTAACCAATCTTGTGCATCCGATAAGTTTGTTTGTGTCATTGGATGATCAATTAGGTCATTTTCGTCCTCCCTAGGCATATTCTTGTCCAATTAGGGTTTTTAACCAATCTTGTGCATCCAATAGGTGTGTTTGTGTCATTGGATGATCATTTAGGTCATTTTCGTCCTCCCTAGGGTTATTCTTGTCCAATTAGGGTTTTTAACCAATCTTGTGCATCCAATAACTTTGTTTGTGTCATTGAATTAATATTTAGGTCATTTTCGTCCTCCCTAGGCATATTCTTGTCCAATTAGGGTTTTTAACCAATCTTTTGCATCCAATAGGTGTGTTTGTGTCATTGGATGATCAATTAGGTCATTTTCGTCCTCCATAGGCTTATTCTTGTCCAATTAGGGTTTTTAACCAATCTTGGGCATCCAAAAGGTGTGTTTGTGTCATTGGATGAACAATTAGGTCATTTTCGCCCTCCCTAGGCTTATTCTTGTCCAATTAGGGTTTTTAACGAATCTTGTGTATCCAATAACTTTGTTTGTGTCATTGAATTAATATTTAGGTCATTTTCGTCCTCCCTAGGCATATTCTTGTCCAATTAGGGTTTTTAACCAATCTTGTGCATCCAATAGGTGTGTTTGTGTCATTGGATGATCAATTAGGTCATTTTCGTCGTCCCTAGGGTTATTCTTGTCCAATTAGGGTTTTTAACCAATCTTGTGCATCCAATAACTTTGTTTGTGTCATTGAATTAATATTTAAGTCATTTTCGTCCTCCCTAGGCATATTCTTGTCCAACTAGGGTTTTTAACCAATCTTTTGCATCCAATAGGTGTGTTTGTGTCATTGGATGATCAATTAGGTCATTTTCGTCCTCGCTAGGCTTATTCTTGTCCAATTAGGGTTTTTCACCAATCTTGCGCATCCAATAAGTTGAGTTGTGTCATTGGATTAACATTTAGGTCATTTTCATTCTCCCTAGGCTTATTCTTGTCCAATTAGGTTTTTAACCAATCTTGTGCATCCAATAAGTTCATTTGTGTCATTGGATTCACATTTAGGTCATTTTCGTCCTCCCTAGGCATATTCTTGTCCAATTAGGGTTTTTAACCAATCTTGTGCATCCAATAAGTTCATTTGTGTTATTGGAATAACATTTAGGTCATATTCGTCCTCCCTAAGCATATTCTTGTCCAATTAGGGTTTTTAACCAATCTTGTGCATCCAATAGGTGTGTTTGTGTCATTGGATGATCAATTAGGTCATTTTCGTCCTCCCTAGGGTTATTCTTGTCCAATTAGGGTTTTTAACCAATCTTGTGCATCCAATAACTTTGTTTGTGTCATTGAATTAATATTTAGGTCATTTTCGTCCTCCCTAGGCTTATTCTTGTCCAATTAGGGTTTTTAACCAATCTTGTGCATCCAATAGGTGTGTTTGTGTCATTGGATGATCAATAAGGTCATTTTCGTCCTCCCTAGGCTTATTCTTGTCCAATTAGGGTTTTTAACCAATCATGTGCATCCAATAACTTTGATTGTGTTATTGAATTAATATTTAGGTCATTTTCGTCCTCCCTAGGCATATTCTTGTCCAATTAGGGTTTTTAACCAATCTTGTGCATCCAATAGGTGTGTTTGTGTCATTGGATGATCAATTAGGTCATTTTCGTCCTCCCTAGGCATATTCTTGTCCAATTAGGGTTTTTAACCAATCTTGTGCATCCAATAGGTGTGTTTGTGGCAATGGATGATCAATTTGGTCGTTTTCGTCCTCCCTAGGCTTATTCTTGTCCAATTAGGGTTTTTAACCAATCTTGTGCATCCAACAAGTTTGTTTATGTCATTGAATTAATATTTAGGTCATTTTCGTCCTCCCTAGGCATATTCTTGTCCAATTAGGGTTTTTAACCAATCTTGTGCATCCAATAGGTGTGTTTGTGTCATTGGATGATCAATTAGGTCATTTTCGTCCTCCCTAGGCATATTCTTGTCCAATTAGGGTTTTTAACCAATCTTGTGCATCCAATAAGTTCATTTGTGTCATTGGATTAACATTTAGGTCATTTTCGTCCTCCCTAGGCATATTCTTGTCCAATTAGAGTTTTAGACCAATCTTGGGCATCCAATAGGTGTGTTTGTGTGTTTGGATGATCGATTAGGTTATTTTTGTCCTCCCTAGGCTTATTCTTGTCCAATTAGGGTTTTTAACCAATCTTGTGCATCCGATAAGTTTGTTTGTGTCATTGAATTAATATTTAGGTCATTTTCGTCCTCCCTAGGCATATTCTTGTCCAATTAGGGTTTTTAACCAATCTTGTGCATCCAATAGGTGTGTTTGTGTCATTGGATGATCAATTAGGTCATTTTCGTCCTCCCTAGGCATATTCTTGTCCAATTAGGGTTTTTAACCAATCTTGTGCATCCAATAAGTTCATTTGTGTCATTGGATGATTAATTAGGTCATTTTCGTCCTCCTAGGCATGTTCTTGTCAAATTTGGGTTTTTAACCAATCTTGTGCATGCAATAAGTTGAGTTGTGTCATTGGATTAACATTTAGGTCATTTTCGTCCTCCCTAGGCATATTCTGGTCCAATTAGGGTTTTTAACCAATCTTGTGCATCCAATAGGTGTGTTTGTGTCATTGGATGATCAATTAGGTCATTTTCGTCCTCCCTAGGCATATTCTAGTCCAATTAGGGTTTTTAACGAATCTTGTGCATCCAATTGGTGTGTTTTTGTCATTGGATGATCAATTAGGTCATTTTCGTCCTCCCTAGGCTTATTCTTGTCCAATTAGGGTTTTTAACCAATCTTGTGTATCCAATAGGTGTGTTTGTGTCATTGGCTGATCAATTAGGTTATTTTCGTCCTCCCTAGGCTTATTCTTGTCCAATTAGGGTTTTTAACCAATCTTGTGCATCCAATAAGTTGAGTTGTGTCATTGGATTAACATTTAGGTCATTTTCGTCCTCCCTAGGCTTATTCTTGTCCAATTAGGTTTTTAACCAATCTTGTGCATCCAATAAGTTCATTTGTGTCATTGGATTCACATTTAGGTCATTTTCGTCCTCCCTAGGCATATTCTTGTCCAATTAGGGTTTTTAACCAATCTTGTGCATCCAATAGGTGTGTTTATCTAATTGGATGATCAATTAGGTCACTTTGATCCTCCCTAGGCTTATTCTTGTCCAATTAGGGTTTGTAACCAATCTTGTGCATCCAATAGGTGTGTTTGTGTCATTGGATGATCAAATTAGGTCATTTTCGTCCTCCCTAGGCATATTCTTGTCCAATTAGGGTTTTTAACCAATCTTGTGCATCCAATAGGTGTGTTTGTGTCATTGGATGATCAATTAGGTCATTTTCGTCCTCCCTAGGCTTATTCTTGTCCAATTAGGGTTTTTAACCAATCTTGTGCATCCAATAACTTTGTTTGTGTCATTGAATTAATATTTAGGTCATTTTCGTCCTCCCTAGGCATATTCTTGTCCAATTAGGGTTTTTAACCAATCTTGTGCATCCAATAAGTTCATTTGTGTCATTGGATGATCAATTAGGTCATTTTCGTCCTCACTAGGCTTATTCTTGTCCAATTAGGGTTTTTAACCAATCTTGTGCATCCAATAGGTGTGTTTGTGTCATTGGATGATCAATTAGGTCATTTTCGTCCTCCCTAGGCTTATTCTTGTCCAGTTAGGGTTTTTAACCAATCTTGTGCATCCAATAGGTGTGTTTGTATCATTGGATGATCAATTAGGTCATTTTCGTCCTCCCTAGGCATATTCTTGTCCAATTAGGGTTTTTAACCAATCTTGTGCATCCAATAGGTGTGTTTGTGTCATTCGATGATCAATTAGGTCATTTTCGTCCTCCCTAGGCATGTTCTTGTCCAACTAGGGCTTTTAACCAATTTTGTGCATCCAATAAGTGTGTTTGTGTCATTGGATGATCAATTAGGTCATTTTCGTCCTCCCTAGACTTATTCTTGTCCAATTAGGGTTTTTAACCAATCTTGTGCATCCAATAAGTTGAGTTGTGTCATTGGATTAACATTTAGGTCATTTTCGTTCTCCCTAGGCTTATTCTTGTCCAATTAGGGTTTTTAACCAATCTTGTGCAACCAATAAGTTCATTTGTGTCATTGGATTAACATTTAGGTCATTTTCGTCCTCCCTAGGTATATTCTTGTCCAATTAGGGTTTTTAACCAATCTTGTGCATCCAATAGGTGTGTTTGTGTCATTGGATAATCAATTTAGGTCATTTTCATCCTCCCTAGGCATATTCTTGTCGAATTAGGGTTTTTAACCAATCTTGTGCATCCAATAGGTGTGTTTGTGTCATTGGATGATATATTAAGTCATTTTCTTCCTCCCTAGGCTTATTCTTGTCCAATTAGGGTTTTTAACCAATCTTGTGCATCCAATAGGTGTGTTTGTGTCATTGGATGATCAATTAGGTCATTTTCGTCCTCCCTAGGGTTATTCTTGTCCAATTAGGGTTTTTAACCAATCTTGTGCATCCAATAACTTTGTTTGTGTCATTGAATTAATATTTAGGTCATTTTAGTCCTCCCTAGGCATATTCTTGTCCAATTAGGGTTTTTAACCAATTTTGTGCATCCAATAGGTGTGTTTGTGTCAATGGATGATCAATTAGGTCATTTTCGTCCTCCCTAGGCTTATTCTTGTCCAATTAGGGTTTTTAACCAATCTTGTGCATCCAATAGGTGTGTTTGTGTCATTGGATGATCAATTAGGTCATTTTCGTCCTCCCTAGGCTTATTCTTGTCCAATTAGGGTTTTTAACCGATCATGTGCATCCAATAGGTGTGTTTGTGTCATTGGATGATCAATTAGGTCATTTTTCGTCATCCCTAGGCTATTTCTTGTCCAATTTGGGTTTTTAACCGATCATGTGCATCCAATAGGTGTGTTTGTGTCATTGGATGATCAATTAGGACATTTTTGTCCTCCCTAGGCTATTTCTTGTCCAATTAGGGTTTTTAACCAATCTTGTGCATCCAATAACTTTGTTTGTGTCATTGAATTAATATTTAGGTCATTTTCGTCCTCCCTAGGCATATTCTTGTCCAATTAGGGTTTTTAACCAATCTTGTGCATCCAATAGGTGTGTTTGTGTCATTGGATGATCAATTAGGTCATTTTCGTCCTCCCTAGGCTTATTCTTGTCCAATTAGGGTTTTTAACCGATCATGTGCATCCAATAGGTGTGTTTGTGTCACTGGATGATCAATTAGGTCATTTACGTCCTCCCTAGGCTTATTCTTGTCCAATTAGGGTTTTTAACCAATCTTGTGCATCCAATAACTTTGTTTGTGTCATTGAATTAATATTTAGGTCATTTTCGTCCTCCCTAGGCATATTCTTGTCCAATTAGGGTTTTTAACCAATCTTGTGCATCCAATAGGTGTGTTTGTGTCATTGGATTATCAATTAGGTCATTTTCGTCCTCCCTAGGCTTATTCTTGTCCAATTAGGGTTTTTAACCAATCTTGTGTATCCAATAACTTTGTTTGTGTCATTGAATTAATATTTAGGTCATTTTCGTCCTCCCTAGGCATATTCTTGTCCAATTAGGGTTTTTAACCAATCTTTTGCATCCAATAGGTGTGTTTGTGTCATTGGATGATCAATTAGGTCATTTTCGTCCTCCATAGGCTTATTCTTGTCCAATTAGGGTTTTTAACCAATCTTGGGCATCCAATAGGTGTGTTTGTGTCATTGGATGAACAATTAGGTCATTTTCGCCCTCCCTAGGCTTATTCTTGTCCAATTAGGGTTTTTAACGAATCTTGTGTATCCAATAACTTTGTTTGTGTCATTGAATTAATATTTAGGTCATTTTCGTCCTCCCTAGGC
>JBBPBR010000925.1:205872-264633 GCA_037974775.1 Cicer pinnatifidum | reverse complement strand
AGGTGTGTTTGTGTCATTCGATGATCAATTTAGGTCATTTTTGTCCTCCCTAGGCATATTCTTGTCCAATTAGGGTTTTTAACCAATCTTGTGCTTCCAATAGGTGTGTTTGTGTCATTGGATGATCAATTAGGTCATTTTTGTCCTCCCTAAGCTTATTCTTGTCCAATTAGGGTTTTTAACCATTCTTGTGCATCCAATAAGTTGAGTTGTGTCATTGGATTAACATTTAGGTCATATCCGTACTCGCTAGGCATATTCTTGTCCAATTAGGGTTTTTAACCAATCTTGTGCATCCAATAGATGTGTTTGTGTCATTGGATGATCAATTAGGTCATTTTCGTCCTCCCTAGGCTTATTCTTGTCCAGTTAGGGTTTTTAACCAATCTTGTGCATCCAATAGGTGTGTTTGTGTCATTGAATTAATATTTGGGTCATTTTCGACCTCCCTAGGCATATTCTTGTCCAATTAGGGTTTTTAACCAATCTTGTGCATCCAATAGCTGTGTTTGTGTCATTGGATGATCAATTAGGTAATTTTCGTCCTCCCTAGGCTTATTCTTGTCCAATTATGGTTTTTAACCAATCTTGTGCATCCAATAGGTGTGTTTGTGTCATTGGGTGATCAATTAGGTCATTTTCGTCCTCCCTAGGCTTATTCTTGTCCAATTAGGGTTTTTAACCAATCTTGTGCATCCAATAACTTTGTTTGTGTGATTGAATTAATATTTAGGTCATTTTCATCCTCCCTAGGCATATTCTTGTCCAATTAGGGTTTTTAACCAATCTTGTGCATCCAATAGGTGTGTTTGTGTCATTGGATGATCAATTAGGTCATTTTCATCCTCCCTAGGCTTATGCTTGTCCAATTAGGGTTTTTAACCAATCTTGTGCATCCAATAGGTGTGTTTGTGTCATTGGATGATCAATTTAGGTCATTTTTGTCCTCCCTAGGCATATTCTTGTCCAATTAGGGTTTTTAACCAATCTTGTGCATCCAATAGGTGTGTTTGTGTCATTGGATGATCAATTAGGTCATTTTCGTCCTCCCTAGGCTTATTCTTGACCAATTAGGGTTTTTAACCAATCTTGTGCATCTAATAAGTTCATTTGTGTCATTGGATGATCAATTAGGTAATTTTCGTCCTCCCTAGTCTTATTCTTGTCCAACTAGGGTTTTTAACCAATCTTGTGCATCCAATAAGTTTGTTTGTGTCATTGAATTAATATTTAGGTCATTTTTGTCCTCCCTAGGCATATTCTTGTCCAATTAGGGTTTTTAACCAATCTTGTGCATCCAATAGGTGTGTTTGTGTCATTGGATGATCAATTAGGTCATTTTCGTCCTCCCTAGGCTTATTCTTGTCCAATTAGGGTTTTTAACCAATCTTGTGCATCCAATAAGTTGAGTTGTGTCATTGGATTAACATTTAGGTCATTTTCATTCTCCCTAGGCTCATTCATGTCCAATTAGGTTTTTAACCAATCTTGTGCATCCAATAAGTTCATTTGTGTCATTGGATTCACATTTAGGTCATTTTCGTCCTCCCTAGGCATATTCTTGTCCAATTAGGGTTTTTAACCAATCTTGTGCATCCAATAGGTGTGTTTATCTCATTGGATGATCAATTAGGTCACTTTGATCCTCCCTAGGCATATTCTTGTCCAATTAGGGTTTTTAACCAATCTTGTGCATCCAATAGGTGTGTTTGTGTCATTGGATGATCAATTAGGTCATTTTCGTCCTCCCTAGGCATATTCTTGTCCAATTAGGGTTTTTAACCAATCTTGTGCATCCAATAGGTGTGTTTGTGTCATTGGATGATCAATAAGGTCATTTTCGTCCTCCCTAGGCTTATTCTTGTCCAATTAGGGTTTTTAACAAATCTTGTGCATCCAATAAGTTCATTTGTGTCATTGGATGATCAATTAGGTAATTTTCGTCCTCCCTAGGCTTATTCTTGTCCAATTAGGGTTTTTAACCAATCTTGTGCATCCAATAGGTGTGTTTGTGTCATTGGATGATCAATTAGGTCATTTTCATCCTACCTAGACTTATTCTTGTCAAATTAGGGTTTTTAGTCAATCTTGTGCATCCAATAACTTTGTTTGTGTCATTGAATTAATATTTAGGTCATTTTCGTCCTCCCTAGGCATATTCTTGTCCAATTAGGGTTTTTAACCAATCTTGTGCATCCAATAGGTGTGTTTGTGTCATTGGATGATCAATTAGGTCATTTTCGTCCTCCCTAGGGTTATTCTTGTCCAATTAGGGTTTTTAACCAATCTTGTGCATCCAATAACTTTGTTTGTGTCATTGAATTAATATTTAGGTCATTTTCGTCCTCCCTAGGCATATTCTTGTCCAATTAGGGTTTTTCACCAATCTTGTGCATCCAATAGGTGTGTTTGTGTCATTGGATGATCAATTAGGTCACTTTCGTCCTTCCTAGGCTTATTCTTGTCCAATTAGGGTTTTTAACCAATCTTGTGCATCCAATAAGTTCATTTGTGTCATTGGATTTACATTTAGGTCATTTTCATCCTCCCTAGACATATTCTTGTCCAATTAGGGTTTTTAACCAATCTTGTGCATCCAATAGGTGTGTTTGTGTCATTGGATGATCAATTAGGTCATTTTCGTCATCCCTAGGCTTATTCTTGTCCAATTAGGGTTTTTAACCAATCTAGTGCATCCAATAAGTTCATTTGTGTCATTGGATTTACATTTAGGACATTTTCGTCCTCCCTACACATATTCTTGTCCAATTAGGGTTTTTAACCAATCTTGTGCATCCAATAGGTGTGTTTGTGTCATTGGATGATCAATTAGGTCATTTTCGTCCTCCCTAGGCTTATTCTTGCCCAATTAGGGTTTTTAACCAATGTTGTGCATCCAATAGGTGTGTTTGTGTCATTGGATGATCAATTAGGTCATTTTCGTCCTCCCTAGGCATATTCTTGTCCAACTAGGGTTTTTAACCAATCTTGTGCATCCAATAGGTGTGTTTGTGTCATTGGATGATCAATTAGGTCATTTTCGTCCTCCCTAGGCATATTCTTGTCCAACTAGGGCTTTTAACCAATCTTGTGCATCCAATAGGTGTGTTTGTGTCATTGGATGATCAATTAGGTCATTTTCGTCCTCCCTAGGCTTATTCTTGTCCAATTAGGGTTTTTAACCAATCTTGTGCATCCAATAAGCTCATTTGTGTCATTGGATTAACATTTAGGTCATTTTCGTCCTCCCTAGGCATATTCTTGTCCAATTAGGGTTTTTAACCAATCTTGTGCTTCCAATAGGTGTGTTTGTGTCATTGGACGATGAATTAGGCCATTTTCGTCCTCCCTAGGCTTATTCTTGTCCAATTTGGGTTTTTAAGCAAACTTGTTCATCCAATAACTTTGTTTGTGTCATTGAATTAATATTTAGGTCATTTTCGTCCTCCCTAGGCATATTCTTGTCCAATTAGGGTTTTTAACCAATCTTGTGCATCCAATAGGTGTGTTTGTGTCATTGGATGATCAATTAGGTCATTTTCGTTCTCCCTAGGCTTATTCTTGTCCAATTAGGGTTTTTAACCAATCTTGTGCATCCAATAAGTTCATTTGTGTTATTGGATTAACATTTAGGTAATATTCGTCCTCCCTAGGCATATTCTTGTCCAATTAGGGTTTTTAACCAATCTTGTGCATCCAATAGGTGTGTTTGTGTCATTGGATGATCAATTAGGTCATTTTCGTCCTCCCTAGGCATATTCTTGTCCAATTAGGGTTTTTAACCAATCTTGTGCATCCAATAGGTGTGTTTGTGTCATTGGATGATCAATTAGGTCATTTTCGTCCTCCCTAGGCTTATTCTTGTCCAATTAGGGTTTTTAACCAATCTTGTGCATCCAATAAGTTCATTAGTATCATTGGATGATCAATTAGGTCATTTTCGTCCTCCCTAGGCATGTTCTTGTCCAACTAGGGTTTTTAACCAATCTTGTGCATCCAATAGGTGTGTATGTGTCAGTGGATGATCAATTAGGTCATTTTCGTCCTCCCTAAGCTTATTCTTGTCCAATTAGGGTTTTTAACCATTCTTGAGCATCCAATAAGTTGAGTTGTGTCATTGGATTAACATTTAGGTCATTTTCATTCTCCCTAGACTTATTCTTGTCCAATTAGGTTTTTAACCAATCTTGTGCATCCAATAAGTTCATTTGTGTCATTGGATTCACATTTAGGTCATTTTCGTCCTCCCTAGGCATATTCTTGTCCAATTAGGGTTTTTAACCAATCTTGTGCATCCAATAGGTGTGTTTGTGTCATTGGATGATCAATTAGGTCATTTTTGTCCTCCCTAGGCTTATTCTTGTCCAATTAGGGTTTTTAACCAATCTTGTTCATCCAATAAGTTGAGTTGTGTCATTGGATTAACATTTAGGTCATTTTCGTTCTCCCTAGGCTTTTTCTTGTCCAATTAGGGTTTTTAACCAATCTTGTGCATCCAATAAGTTCATTTGTGTTATTGGAATAACATTTAGGTCATATTCGTCCTCCCTAAGCATATTCTTGTCCAATTAGGGTTTTTAACCAATGTTGTGCATCCAATAGGTGTGTTTGTGTCATTGGATGATCAATTAGGTCATTTTCGTCCTCCCTAGGCATATTCTTGTCCAATTAGGGTTTTTAACCTATCTTGTGCATCCAATAGGTGTGTTTGTGTCATTGGATGATCAATTAGGTCATTTTCGTCCTCCCTAGGCATATTCTTGTCCAATTAGGGTTTTTAACCTTTCTTGTGCATCCAATAGGTGTGTTTGTGTCATTGGATGATCAATTAGGTCATTTTCGTCCTCCATAGGCTTATTCTTGTCCAATTAGGGTTTTTAACCAATCTTGGGCATCCAATAAGTTCATTAGTGTCATTGGATGATCAATTAAGTCATTTTCGTCCTCCCTAGGCATGTTCTTGTCCAAATAGGGTTTTTAACCAATCTTGTGCATCCAATAGGTGTGTTTGTGTCATTGGATGAACAATTAGGACATTTTCGTCCTCCCTAGGCTTATTCTTGTCCATTTAGGGTTTTTAACGAATCTTGTGCATCCAATAACTTTGTTTGTGTCATTGAATTAATATTTAGGTCATTTTCGTCCTCCCTAGGCATATTCTTGTCCAATTAGGGTTTTTAACCAATCTTGTGCATCCAATAGGTGTGTTTGTGTCATTGGATGATCAATTAGGTCATTTTCGTCCTCCCTAGGGTTATTCTTGTCCAATTAGGGTTTTTAACCAATCTTGTGCATCCAATAACTTTGTTTGTGTCATCGAATTAATATTTAGGTCATTTTCGTCCTCCCTAGGCATATTCTTGTCTAATTAGGGTTTTTAACCAATCTTTGGCATCCAATAGGTGTGTTTGTGTCATTGGATGATCAATTAGGTCATTTTCGTCCTCGCTAGGCTTATTCTTGTCCAATTAGGGTTTTTCACCAATCTTGTGCATCCAATAAGTTGAGTTGTGTCATTGGATTAACATTTAGGTCATTTTCATTCTCCCTAGGCTTATTCTTGTCCAATTAGGTTTTTAACCAATCTTGTGCATCCAATAAGTTCATTTGTGTCATTGGATTCACATTTAGGTCATTTTCGTCCTCCCTAGGCATATTCTTGTCCAATTAGGGTTTTTAACCAATCTTGTGCATCCAATAGGTGTGTTTATCTCATTGAATGATCAATTAGGTCACTTTGATCCTCCCTAGGCCTATTCTTGTCCAATTAGGGTTTTTAACCAATCTTGTGCATCCAATAAGTTCATTTGTATCATTGGATTAACATTTAGGTCATTTTCGTCCTCCCTAGGCATATTCTTGTCCAATTAGGGTTTTTAACCAATCTTGTGCATCCAATAGGTGTGTTTGTGTCATTGGATGATCAATTTAGGTCATTTTTGTCCTCCCTAGGCATATTCTTGTCCAATTAGGGTTTTTAACCAATCTTGTGCATCCAATAGGTGTGTTTGTGTCATTGGATGATCAATTAGGTCATTTTTGTCCTCCCTAGGCATGTTCTTGTCCAACTAGGGTTTTTAACCAATCTTGTGCATCCAATAGGTGTGTTTGTGTCATTGGATGATCAATTAGGTCATTTTCGTCCTCCCTAGGCTTATTCTTGTCCAATTAGGGTTTTTAACCAATCTTGTACATCCAATAAGTTCATTTGTGTCATTGGATTAACATTTAGTTCATTTTCGTCCTCCCTAGGCATATTCATGTCCAATTAGGGTTTTTAACCAATCTTGTGCATCCAATAGGTGTGTTTGTGTCATTGGATGATCAATTAGGTCATTTTTGTCCTCCCTAAGCTTATTCTTGTCCAATTAGGGTTTTTAACCATTCTTGTGCATCCAATAAGTTGAGTTGTGTCATTGGATTAACATTTAGGTCATTTTCATTCTCTCTAGGCTTATTCTTGTCCAATTAGGTTTTTAACCAATCTTGTGCATCCAATAAGTTCATTTGTGTCATTGGATTCACATTTAGGTCATTTTCGTCCTCCCTAGGCATATTCTTGTCCAATTAGGGTTTTTAACCAATCTTGTGCATCGAATAGGTGTGTTTATCTCATTGGATGATCAATTAGGTCACTTTGATCCTCCCTAGGCTTATTCTTGTCCAATTAGGGTTTTTAACCAATCTTGTGAATCCAATAAGTTCATTTGTATCATTGGATTAACATTTAGGTCATTTTCGTACTCCCTAGGCATATTCTTGTCCAATTAGGGTTTTTAACCAATCTTGTGCATCCAATAGGTGTGTTTGTGTCATTCGATGATCAATTTAGGTCATTTTTGTCCTCCCTAGGCATATTCTTGTCCAATTAGGGTTTTTAACCAATCTTGTGCTTCCAATAGGTGTGTTTGTGTCATTGGATGATCAATTAGGTCATTTTTGTCCTCCCTAAGCTTATTCTTGTCCAATTAGGGTTTTTAACCATTCTTGTGCATCCAATAAGTTGAGTTGTGTCATTGGATTAACATTTAGGTCATATCCGTACTCGCTAGGCATATTCTTGTCCAATTAGGGTTTTTAACCAATCTTGTGCATCCAATAGATGTGTTTGTGTCATTGGATGATCAATTAGGTCATTTTCGTCCTCCCTAGGCTTATTCTTGTCCAGTTAGGGTTTTTAACCAATCTTGTGCATCCAATAGGTGTGTTTGTGTCATTGAATTAATATTTGGGTCATTTTCGACCTCCCTAGGCATATTCTTGTCCAATTAGGGTTTTTAACCAATCTTGTGCATCCAATAGCTGTGTTTGTGTCATTGGATGATCAATTAGGTAATTTTCGTCCTCCCTAGGCTTATTCTTGTCCAATTATGGTTTTTAACCAATCTTGTGCATCCAATAGGTGTGTTTGTGTCATTGGGTGATCAATTAGGTCATTTTCGTCCTCCCTAGGCTTATTCTTGTCCAATTAGGGGTTTTAACCAATCTTGCGCATCCGATAAGTTTGTTTGTGTCATTGAATTAATATTTAGGTCATTTTCGTCCTCCCTAGGCATATTCTTGTCCAATTAGGGTTTTTAACCAATCTTGTGCATCCAATAAGTTCATTAGTGTCATTGGATGATCAATTAGGTCATTTTCGTCCTCCCTAGGCATGTTCTTGTCCAACAAGGGTTTTTAACCAATCTTGTGCATCCAATTGGTGTGTATGTGTCATTGGATGATCAATTAGGTCATTTTCGTCCTCCCTAAGCTTATTCTTGTCCAATTAGGGTTTTTAACCATTCTTGTGCATCCAATAAGTTAAGTTGTGTCATTGGATTAACATTTAGGTCATTTTCATTCTCCCTAGGCTTATTCTTGTCCAATTAGGTTTTTAACCAATTTTGTGCATCCAATAAGTTCATTTGTGTCATTAGATTCACATTTAGGTCATTTTCGTCCTCCCTAGGCATATTCTTGTCCAATTAGGGTTTTTAACCAATCTTGTGCATCGAATAGGTGTTTTTATCTCATTGGATGATCAATTAGGTCACTTTGATCCTCCCTAGGCTTATTCTTGTCCAATTAGGGTTTTTAACCAATCTTGTACATCCAATAAGTTCATTTGTGTCATTGGATTAACATTTAGGTCATATACGTCCTCCCTAGGCATATTCTTGTCCAATTAGGGTTTTTAACCAATCTTGTGCATCCAATAGGTGTGTTTGTGTCGTTGGATGATCAATTAGGTCATTTTCGTCCTCCATAGGCTTATTCTTGTCCAATTAGGGTTTTTAACCAATCTTGTGCATCCAATAAGTTCATTAGTGTCATTGGATGATCAATTAAGTCATTTTCGTCCTCCCTAGGCATGTGCTTGTCCAAATAGGGTTTTTAACCAATCTTGTGCATCCAAAAGGTGTGTTTGTGTCATTCGATGATCAATTTAGGTCATTTTTGTCCTCCCTAGGCATATTCTTGTCCAATTAGGGTTTTTAACCAATCTTGTGCTTCCAATAGGTGTGTTTGTGTCATTGGATGATCAATTAGGTCATTTTTGTCCTCCCTAAGCTTATTCTTGTCCAATTAGGGTTTTTAACCATTCTTGTGCATCCAATAAGTTGAGTTGTGTCATTGGATTAACATTTAGGTCATTTTCATTCTCTCTAGGCTTATTCTTGTCCAATTAGGTTTTTAACCAATCTTGTGCATCCAATAAGTTCATTTGTGTCATTGGATTCACATTTAGGTCATTTTCGTCCTCCCTAGGCATATTCTTGTCCAATTAGGGTTTTTAACCAATCTTGTGCATCGAATAGGTGTGTTTATCTCATTGGATGATCAATTAGGTCACTTTGATCCTCCCTAGGCTTATTCTTGTCCAATTAGGGTTTTTAACCAATCTTGTGCATCCAATAAGTTCATTTGTATCATTGGATTAACATTTAGGTCATTTTCGTACTCCCTAGGCATATTCTTGTCCAATTAGGGTTTTTAACCAATCTTGTGCATCCAATAGGTGTCTTTGTGTCATTGGATGATCAATTAGGTCATTTTCGTCCTCCCTAGGCATGTTCTTGTCCAACTAGGGTTTTTAACCAATCTTGTGCATCCAATAGGTGTGTTTGTGTCATTGGATGATCAATTAGGTCATTTTCGTCCTCCCTAGGCTTATTCTTGTCCAATTAGGGTTTTTAACCAATCTTGTACATCCAATAAGTTCATTTGTGTCATTGGATTAACATTTAGTTCATTTTCGTCCTCCCTAGGCATATTCATGTCCAATTAGGGTTTTTAACCATTCTTGTGCATCCAATAGGTGTGTTTGTGTCATTGGATGATCAATTAGGTCATTTTTGTCCTCCCTAAGCTTATTCTTGTGCAATTAAGGTTTTTAACCATTCTTGTGCATCCAATAAGTTGAGTTGTGTCATTGGATTAACATTTAGGTCATTTTCATTCTCCCTAGGCTTATTCTTGTCCAATTTGGTTTTTAACCAATCTTGTGCATCCAATAAGTTCATTTGTGTCATTGGATTCACATTTAGGTCATTTTCGTCCTCCCTAGGCATATTCTTGTCCAATTAGGGTTTTTAAACAATCTTGTGCATCGAATAGGTGTGTTTATCTCATTGGATGATCAATTAGGTCACTTTGATCCTCCCTAGGCTTATTCTTGTCCAATTAGGGTTTTTAACCAATCTTGTGCATCCAATAAGTTCATTTGTATCATTGGATTAACATTTAGGTCATTTTCGTACTCCCTAGGCATATTCTTGTCCAATTAGGGTTTTTAACCAATCTTGTGCATCCAATAGGTGTGTTTGTGTCATTGGATGATCAATTTAGGTCATTTTTGTCGTCCCTAGGTATATTCTTGTCCAATTAGGGTTTTTAACCAATCTTGTGCATCCAATAGGTGTGTTTGTGTCATTGGATGATCAATTAGGTCATTATCGTCCTCCATAGGCTTATTCTTGTCCAATTAGGGTTTTAACCAATCTTGTGCATCCAATAAGTTTGTTTGTGTCATTGAATTAATATTTAGGTCATTTTGGTCCTCCCTAGGCATATTCTTGTCCAATTAGGGTTTTTAACCAATCTTGTGCATTCAATAGGTGTGTTTGTGTCATTGGATGATCAATTATGTCATTTTCGTCCTCCCTTGGCATATTCTTGTCCAATTAGGGTTTTTAACCAATCTTGTGCATCCAATAGGTGTGTTTGTGTCATTGGATGATCAATTAGATCATTTTCGTCCTCGCTAGACTTATTCTTGTCCAATTAGGGTTTTTAACCAATCTTGTGCATCCAATAAGTTAAGTTGTGTCATTGGATTAACATTTAGGTCATTTTCATTCTCCCTAGGCTTATTCTTGTCCAATTAGGTTTTTAACCAATCTTGTGCATCCAATAAGTTCATTTGTGTCATTGGATTCACATTTAGATCATTTTCGTCCTCCCTAGGCATATTCTTGTCCAATTAGGGTTTTTAACCAATCTTGTGCATCCAATAGGTGTGTTTATCTCATTGGATGATCAATTAGGTCACTTTGATCCTCCCTAGGCTTATTCTTGTCCAATTAGGGTTTTTAACCAATCTTGTGCATCCAATAAGTTCATTTGTGTCATTGGATTAACATTTAGGTCATTTTCGTTCTCCCTAGGCATATTCTTGTCCAATTAGGGTTTTAACCAATCTTGTGCATCCAATAGGTGTGTTTGTGTCATTAGATGATCAATTTAGGTCATTTTCGTCCTCCCTAGGCATATTCTTGTCCAATTAGGGTTTTTAACCAATCTTGTGCATCCAATAGGTGTGTTTGTGTCATTGGATGATCAATTAGGTCATTTTCGTCCTCCTTAGGCTTATTCTTGTCCAATTAGGGTTTTTATCCAATCTTGTGCATCCAATAAGTTGAGTTATGTCATTGGATTAACATTTAGGTCATTTTGATTCTCCCTAGGCTTATTCTTGTCGAATTAGGTTTTTAACCAATCTTGTGCATCCAATAAGTTCATTTGTGTCATTGGATTCACATTTAGGTCATTTTCGTCCTCCCTAGGCATATTCTTGTCCAATTAGGGTTTTTAACCAATCTTGTGCATCCAATAGGTGTGTTTATCTCATTGGATGATCAATTAGGTCACTTTGATCCTCCCTAGGCTTATTCTTGTCCAATTAGGGTTTTTAACCAATCTTGTGCATCCAATAAGTTCATTTGTGTCATAGGATTAACATTTAGGTCATTTTCGTCCTCCCTAGGCATATTCTTGTCCAATTAGGGTTTTTAACCAATCTTGTGCATCCAATAGGTGTGTTTATCTCATTGGATGATCAATTAGGTCACTTTGATCCTCCTTGGGCTTATTCTTGTCCAATTAGGGTTTTTAACCAATCTTGTGCATCCAATAAGTTAATTTGTGTCATTGGATTAACATTTAGGTCACTTTGATCCTCCCTAGGCTTATTCTTGTCCAATTAGGGTTTTTAACCAATCTTGTGCATCCAATAAGTTCATTTGAGTCATTGGATTAACATTTAGGTCATTTTCGTCCTCCCTAGGCATATTCTTGTCCAATTAGGGTTTTTAACCAATCTTGTGCATCCAATAGGTGTGTTTGTATCATTGGATGATCAATTTAGGTCATTTTCGTCCTCCCTAGGCATATTCTTGTCCAATTAGGGTTTTTAACCAATCTTGTGCATCCAATAGGTGTGTTTGTGTCATTGGATGATCAATTAGGTCATTTTCGTCCCCCCTAGGCTTATTCTTGTCCAATTAGGGTTTTTAACCAATCTTGTGCATCCAATAAGTTCATTTGTGTCATTGGATTAACATTTAGGTCATTTTCGTCCTCACAATGCATATTCTTGTCCAATTAGGGTTTTTAACCAATCTTGTGCATCCAATTGGTGTGTTTGTGTCATTGAATTAATATTTAGGTCATTTTCGTCCTCCCAAGGCCTATTCTTGTCCAATTAGGGTTTTTAACCAATCTTGTGCATCCAATTGGTGTGTTTGTGTCATTGGATGATCAATTAGGTCATTTTCGTCCTCCCTAGGCATATTCTTGTCCAATTAGGGTTTTTAACCAATCTTGTGCATCCAATAGGTGTGTTTGTGTCATTGGATGACCAATTAGGTCATTTACGTCCTCCCTAGGCTAATTCTTGTCCAATTAGGGTTTTTAACCAATCTTGTGCATCCAATAACTTTGTTTGTGTCATTGAATTAATATTTAGGTCATTTTCGTCCTCCCTAGGCATATTCTTGTCCAATTAGGGTTTTTAACCAATCTTGTGCATCCAATAGGTGTGTTTGTGTCATTGGATGATCAATTAGGTCATTTTCGTCCTCCCTAGGCTTATTCTTGTCCAATTAGGGTTTTTAACCAATCTTGTTCATCCAATAGGTGTGTTTGTGTCAATGGATGATCAATTAGGTCGTTTTCGTCGTCCCTAGGCTTATTCATGTCCAATTAGGGTTTTTAACCAATCTTGTGCATCCAATAGGTGTGTTTGTGTCATTGGATGATCAATTAGGTCATTTTCGTCCTACCTAGACTTATTCTTGTCAAATTAGGGTTTTTAATCAATCTTGTGCATCCAATAACTTTGTTTGTGTCATTGAATTAATATTTAGGTCATTTTCGTCCTCCCTAGGCATATTCTTGTCCAATTAGGGTTTTTAACCAATCTTGTGCATCCAATAGGTGTGTTTGTGTCATTGGATGATCAATTAGGTCATTTTCGTCCTCCCTAGGCTTATTCTTGTCCAATTAGGGTTTTTAACCAATCTTGTGCATCCAATAACTTTGTTTGTGTCATTGAATTAATATTTAGGTCATTTTCGACCTCCATAGGCATAGTCTTGTCCAATTAGGGTTTTTAACCAATCTTGTGCATCCAATAGGTGTGTTTGTGTCATTGGATGATCAATTAGGTCATTTTCGTCCTCCCTAGGCTTATTCTTGTCCAATTAGGGTTTTTAACCAATCTTGTGCATCCAATAAGTTCATTTGTGTCATTGGATTAACATTTAGGTCATTTTCGTCCTCCCTAGGCATATTCTAGTCGAATTAGGGTTTTTAACCAATCTTGTGCATCCAATAGGTGTGTTTGCGTCATTGAATGATCAATTAGGTCACTTTCCTCCTCCCTAGGCATATTCTTGTGCAATTTGGGTTTTTAACCAATCTTGTGCATCCAATAGGTGTGTTTGTGTCATTGGATGATCAATTAGGTCATTTTCGTCCTCCCTAGGCTTATTCTTGTCCAATTAGGGTTTTTAACCAATCTTGTGCATCCAATAAGTTCATTTGTGTCATTGGATTAACATTTAGGTCATTTTCGTCCTCCCTAGGCATATTCTTGTCCAGTTAGGGTTTTTAACCAATCTTGTGCATCCAATAGGTGTGTTTGTGTCATTGGATGATCAATTAGGTCATTTTCGTCCTCCCTAGGCTTATTCTTGTCCAATTAGGGTTTTTAACCAATCTTGTGCATCCAATAACTTTGTTTGTGTCATTGAATTAATATTTAGGTCATTTTCCTCCTCCCTAGGCACATTCTTGTCCAATTAGGGTTTTTAACCAATCTTGTGCATCCAATAGGTGTGTTTGTGTCATTGGATGATCAATTAGGTCATTTTCGTCCTTCCTAGGCATATTCTTGTCCAATTAGGGTTTTTAACCATTCTTGTGCATCCAATAGGTGTGTTTGTGTCATTGGATGATCAATTAGGTCATTTTCGTCCTCCCTAGGCTTATTCTTGTCCAATTAGGGTTTTTAACCAATCTTGTACATCCAATAAGTTCATTTGTGTCATTGGATTAATATTTAGGTCATTTTCGTCCTCCCTAGGCATATTCTTGTCCAATTAGGGTTTTTAACCAATCTTGTGCATCCAATAGGTGTGTTTGTGTCATTGGATGATCAATTAGGTCATTTTAGTCCTCCCTAGGAATATTCTTGTCCAATTAGGGTTTTTAACCAATCTTGTGCATCCAATAGGTGTGTTTGTGTCATTGGATGATCAATTAGGTCATTTTCGTCCTCCCTAGGCTTATTCTTGTCCAATTAGGGTTTTTAACCAATCTTGTGCATCCAATAGGTGTGTTTGTGTCATTGGATGATCAATTAGGTCATTTTCGTCCTCCCTAGGCTTATTCTTGTCCAATTAGGGTTTTTAACCAATCTTGTGCATCCAATAGGTGTGTTTGTTTCTTTGGATGATCAATTAGGTCATTTTCGCCCTCCGTAGGCCTATTCTTGTCCAATTAGGGTTTTTAATCAATCTTGTGCATCCGATAAGTTTGTTTGTGTCATTGAATTAATATTTAGGTCATTTTCGTCCTCCCTAGGCATATTCTTGTCCAATTAGGGTTTTTAACCAATCTTGTGCATCCAATAGGTGTGTTTGTGTCATTGGATGATCAATTAGGTCATTTTCACCCTCCCTAGGCTTATTCTTGTCCAATTAGGGTTTTTAACCAATCTTGTGCATCCAATAGGTGTGTTTGTGTCATTGGATGATCAATTAGGTCATTTTCGTCCTCCCTAGGCTTATTCTTGTCCAATTAGGGTTTTTAACCAATCTTGTGCATCCAATAAGTTGAGTTGTGTCATTGGATTAACATTTAGGTCATTTTCATTCTCCCTAGGCTTATTCTTGTCCAATTAGGGTTTTTAACCAATCTTGTGCATCCAATAAGATCATTTGTGTCATTGGATTCACATTTAGGTCATATTCGTCCTCCCTAGGCATATTCTTGTCCAATTAGGGTTTTTAACCAATCTTGTGCATCCAATAAGTTTGATTGTGCCATTGAATTAATATTTAGGTCATTTTAGTCCTCCCTAGGCATCATCTTGTCCAATTAGGGTTTTTAACCAATCTTTTGCATCCAATAGGTGTGTTTGTGTCATTGGATGATCAATTAGGTTATTTTCGTCCTCCCTAGGCTTATTCTTGTCCAATTAGGGTTTTTAACCAATCTTGTGCATCCAATAAGTTGAGTTGTGTCATTGGATTAACATTTAGGTCATTTTCGTTCTCCCTAGGCTTATTCTTGTCCAATTAGGGTTTTTAACCAATCTTGTGCATCCAATAAGTTCATTTGTGTTATTGGATTAACATTTAGGTCATATTCGTCTTCCCTAGGCTTATTCTTGTCCAATTAGTGTTTTTAACCAATCTTGTGCATCCAATAGGAGTTTTTGTGTCATTGGATAATCAATTAGGTCATTTTCGTCCTCCCTAGGCATGTTCTTGTCCAACTAGGGTTTTTAACCAATCTTGTGCATCCAATAGGTGTGTTTGTATTATTGGATGATCAATTAGGTCATTTTCGTCCTCCCTAGGCATATTCTTGTCCAATTAGGGTTTTTAACCAATCTTGTGCATCCAATAAGTTGGGTTGTGTCATTGAATTAATATTTAGGTCATTTTCGTCCTCCCTAGACATATTCTTGTCCAATTAGGGTTTTTAACCAATCTTGTGCATCCAATAGGTGTGTTTGTGTCATTGGATGATCAATTAGGTCATTTTCGTCCTCCCTAGGCTTATTCTTGTCCAATTAGGGTTTTTAACCAATCTTGTGCATCCAATAAGTTTGTTTGTGTCATTGAATTAATATTTAGGTCATTTTCGTCCTCCCTAGACATATTCTTGTCCAATTAGGGTTTTTAACGAATCTTGTGCATCCAATAGGTGTGTTTGTGTCATTGGATGATCAATTAGGTCATTATCGTCCTCCCTAGGCTTATTCTTGTCCAATTACAGTTTTTAACCAATCTTGTGCATCCAATAACTTTGTTTGTGTCATTGAATTAATATTTAGGTCATTTTCCTCCTCCCTAGGCATATTCTTTTCCAATTAGGGTTTTTAACCAATCTTGTGCATCCAATAGGTGTGTTTGTGTCATTGGATGATCAATTAGGTCATTTTCGTCCTCCCTAGGCTTATTCTTGTCCAATTAGGGTTTTTAACCAATCTTGTGCATCCAATAAGTTCATTTGTGTCGTTGGATTAACATTTAGGTCATTTTCGTCCTCCCTAGGCATATTTTTGTCCAATTAGGGTTTTTAACCAATCTTGTGCTTCCAATAGGTGTGTTTGTATCATTGGATGATCAATTAGGTCATTTTCGTCCTCCCTAGTCTTATTCTTGTCCAATTAGGGTTTTTAACCAATCTTGTGCATCCAATAATTTTGTTTATGTCATTGAATTAATATTTAGGTCATTTTCGTCCTCCCTAGGCATATTCTTGTCCAATTAGGGTTATTAATCAGTCTTGTGCATCCAATAGGTGTGTTTGTGTCATTGGATGATCAATTAGGACATTTTCGTCCCCCCAAGGCTTATTCTTGTCCAATTTGGGTTTTTAACCAATCTTGTGCATCCAATAAGTTCATTTGTGTCATTGGATTAACATTTAGGTGATTTTCGTCCTCCCTAGGCATATTCTTGTCCAATTAGGGTTTTTAACCAATCTTGTGCATCCAATAGGTGTGTTTGTGTCATTGGATGATCAATTAGGTCATTTTCGTCCTCCCTAGGCTTATTCTTGTCCAATTAGGGTTTTTAACCAATCTTGGGCATCCAATAAGTTCATTTGTGTCATTGGATGATCAATTAGGTCTTTTTCGTCCTCCCTAGGCAAATTCTTGTCCAACTAGGGTTTTTAACCAATCTTGTGCTTCCAATAGGTGTGTTTGTGTCATTGGATGATCCATTAGGTCATTTTCATCCTCACTAGGCTTATTCTTGTCCAATTAGGGTTTTTAACCAATCTTGTGCATCCAATAAGTTCATTTGTGTTATTGGATGATCAATTAGGTCATTTTCGTGCTCCCTAGACTTATTCTTGTCCAATTAGGGTTTTTAACCAATCTTGTGCATCCAATAACTTGGTTTGTGTCATTGAATTAATATTTAGGTCATTTTCGTCCTCCCTAGGCATATTCTTGTCCAATTAGGGTTTTTAACCAATCTTGTGCATCCAATAGGTGTGTTTGTGTCATTGGATGATCAATTAGGTCATTTTCGTCCTCCCTAGGCTTATTCTTGTCCAATTAGGGTTTTTAACCAATCTTGTGCATCCAATAACTTTGTTTGTGTCATTGAATTAATATTTAGGTCATTTTCGTCCTCCCTAGGCATATTCTTGTCCAATTAGGGTTTTTAACCAATCTTGTGCATCCAATAGGTGTGTTTGTGTCATTGGATGATCAATTAGGTCATTTTCGTTCCCCCTAGGCTTATTCTTGTCCAATTAGGGTTTTTCACCAATCTTGTGCATCCAATAACTTTGTTTGTGTCATTGAATTAATATTTAGGTCATTTTCGTCCTCCCTAGGCATATTCTTGTCCAATTAGGGTTTTTAACCAATCTTGTGCATCCAATAGGTGTGTTTGTGTCATTGGATGATCAATTAGGTCATTTTCGTCCTCCCTAGGCTTATTCTTGTCCAATTAGGGTTTTTAACCAATCTTGTGCATCCAATAACTTTGTTTGTGTCATTGAATTAATATTTAGGTCATTTTCGTCCTCCCTAGGCATATTCTTGTCCAATTAGGGTTTTTAACCAATCTTGTGCATCCAATAGGTGTGTTTGTGTCATTGGATGATCAATTAAGTAACTTTCGTCCTCCCTAGGCATATTCTTGTCCAATTACGGTTTTTAACCAATCTTGTGCATCCAATAAGTTCATTTGTGTCATTGGATTAACATTTAGCTAATTTTCGTCCTCCCTAGGCATATTCTTGTCCAATTAGGGTTTTGAACCAATCTTGTGCATCCAATAGGTGTGTTTGTGTCATTGGATGATCAATTAGGTTATTTTCGTCCTCCCTAGGCTTATTCTTGTCCAATTAGGGTTTTTAACCAATCTTGTGCATCCAATAGGTGTGTTTGAGTCATTGGATGATCAAGTAGGTCATTTTCGTCCTCCCTAGTCATATTCTTGTCCAATTAGGGTTTTTAACCAATCTTGTGCATCCAATAGGTGTGTTTGTGTCATTGGATGATCAATTAGGTCATTTTCGTCCTCCCTAGGCTTATTCTTGTCCAATTAGGGTTTTTAACCAATCTTGTGCATCCAATAGGTGTGTTTGTGTCATTGGATGATCAATTAGGTCATTTTCGTCCTCCCTAGGCATATTCTTGTCCAATTAGGGTTTTTAACGAATCTTGTGCATCCAATAGGTGTGTTTGTGTCATTGGATGATCAATTAGGTCATTTTCGCCCTCCCTAGGCTTATTCTTGTCCAATTAGGGTTTTTAACCAATCTTGTGCATCCAATAAGTTGAGTTGTGTCATTGGATTAACATTTAGGTCATTTTCGTTCTCCCTAGGCTTATTCTTGTCCAATTAGGGTTTTTAACCAATCTTGTGCTTCCAATAAGTTCATTTGTGTTATTGGTTTAACATTTAGGTCATATTCGTCCTCCCTTGGCATATTGTTGTCCAACTAGGGTTTTTAACCAATCTTGTGCATCCAATAGGTGTGTTTGTGTCATTGGATGATCAATTATGTCATTTTCGTCCTCCCTAGGCATATTCTTGTCCAATTAGGGTTTTTAACTAATCTTGTGCATCCAATAGGTGTGTTTGTGTCATTGGATGATCAATTAGGTCATTTTCGTCCTCCCTATGCTTTTTCTTGTCCAATTAGAGTTTTTAACCAATCTTGTGCATCCAATAGGTGTGTTTGTGTCGTTGGATGATCAATTAGGTCATTTTCGTCCTCCCTAGCCTTATTCTTGTCCAATTAGGGTTTTTAACCAATCTTGTGCATCCAATAAGTTGAGTTGTGTCATTGGATTAACATTTAGGTCATTTTCATTCTCCCTAGGCTTATTCTTGTCCAATTAGGTTTCTAACCAATCTTGTGCATCCAATAAGTTCATTTGTGTCATTGCATTCAAATTTAGGTCATTTTCGTCCTCCCTAGGCATATTCTTGTCCAATTAGGGTTTTTAACCAATCATGTGCATCCAATAGGTGTGTTTATCTCATTGGATGATCAATTAGGTCACTTTGACCCTCCCTAGGCTTATTCTTGTCCAATTAGGGTTTTTAACCAATCTTGTGCATCCAATAAGTTCATTTGTATCATTGGATTAACATTTAGGTCATTTTCGTCCTCTCTAGGCATGTTCTTGTCCAACTAGGGTTTTTAACCAATCTTGTGCATCCAATAGGTGTGTTTGTGTCATTGGATGATCAATTAGGTCATTTTAGTCCTCCCTAGGCTTATTCTTGTCCAATTAGGGTTTTTAACCAATCTTGTGCATCCAATAAGTGTGTTTGTGTCATTGGATGATCAATTAGTTCATTTTCATCCTCCCTAGGCATATTCTTGTCCAATTAGGGTTTTTAACCAATCTTGTGCATCCAATAAGTTCATTTGTGTTATTGGATTAACATTTAGGTCATATTCGTCCACCCTAGGCATATTGTTGTCCAATTAGGATTTTTAACCAATCTTGTGCATCCAATAGGTGTGTTTGTGTCATTGGATGATCAATTAGGTCATTTTCGTCCTCCCTAGGCATATTCTTGTCCAATTCGGGTTTTTAACCAATCTTGTGCATCTTATAGGTGTGTTTGTGTCATTGGATGATCAATTAGGTCATTTTCGTCCTTCCTATGCTTTTTCTTGTCCAATTAGGGTTTTTAACCTATCTTGTGCATCCAATAAGTTCATTAGTGTCATTGGATGATCAATTAGGTCATTTTCGTCCTCCCTAGGCATGTTCTTGTCCAACTAGGGTTTTTAACCAATCTTGTGCATCCAATAGGTGTGTTTGTGTCATTGGATTATCAATTAGGTCATTTTCGTCCTCCCTAGCCTTATTCTTGTCCAATTAGGGTTTTTAACCAATCTTGTGCATCCAATAAGTTGAGTTGTGTCATTGGATTAACATTTAGGTCATTTTCATTCTCCCTAGGCTTATTCTTGTCCAATTAGGGTTTTTAACCAATCTTGTGCATCCAATAAGTTCATTTGTGTCATTGGATTCACATTTAGGTCATTTTCGTCCTCCATAGGCATATTCTTGTCCAATTAGGGTTTTTAACCAATCTTGTGCATCCAATAGGTGTGTTTATCTCATTGGATGATCAATTAGGTCACTTTGATCCTCCCTAGGCTTATTCTTGTCCAATTAGGGTTTTTAACCAATCTTGTGCATTCAATAAGTTCATTTGTATCATTGGATTAACATTTAGGTCATTTTCGTACTCCCTAGGCATATTCTTGTCCAATTAGGGTTTTTAACCAATCTTGTGCATCCAATAGGTGTGTTTGTGTCATTGGATGATCAATTAGGTCATTTTCGTCCTCCCTAGGCATATTCTTGTCCAATTAAGGTTTTTAACCAATCTTGTGCATCCAATAGCTGTGTTTGTGTCATTGGATGATCAATTAGGTAATTTTCGTCCTCCCTAGGCTTATTCTTGTCCAATTATGGTTTTTAACCAATCTTGTGCATCCAATAGGTGTGTTTGTGTCATTGGGTGATCAATTAGGTCATTTTCGTCTTCCCTAGGCTTATTCTTGTCCAATTAGGGTTTTTAACCAATCTTGTGCATCCGATAAGTTTGTTTGTGTCATTGAATTAATATTTAGGTCATTTTCGTCCTCCCTAGGCATATTCTTGTCCAATTAGGGTTTTTAACCAATCTTGTGCATCCAATAGGTGTGTTTGTGTCATTGGATGATCAATTAGGTCATTTTCGTCCTCCCTAGGCTTATTCTTGTCCAATTAGGATTTTTAACCAATCTTGTGCATACGATAAGTTTGTTTGCGTCATTGAATTAATATTTAGGTCATTTTCGTCCTCCCTAGGCATATTCTTGTCCAATTAGGGTTTTTAACCAATCTTGTGCATCCAATAGGTGTGTTTGTGTCATTGGATGATCAATTAGGTCATTTTCGTCCTCCCTAGGCTTATTCTTGTCCAATTAGGGTTTTTAACCAATCTTGTGCATCCAATAAGTTCATTTGTGTTATTGGATGATCAATTAGGTCATTTTCGTCCTCCCTAGGCATATTCTTGTCCAACTAGGGTTTTTAACCAATCTTGTGCATCCAATAGGTGTGTTTGTGTCATAGGATGATCAATTAGGTCATTTTCGTCCTCCCTAGGCTTATTCTTGTCCAATTAGGGTTTTTAACCAATCTTGTGCATCCAATAGGTGTGTTTGTGTCATTGGATGATCAATTAGGTTATTTTCGTCCTCCCTAAGCTTATTCTTATCCAATTAGGGTTTTTAACTAATCTTGTGCATCCAATAGGTGTGTTTGTGTCATTGGATGATCAATTAGGTCATTTTCGTCCTCCCTAGGCTTATTCTTGTCCAATTAGGGTTTTTAACCAATCTTGTGCATCCAATAACTTTGTTTGTGTCATTGAATTAATATTTAGGTCATTTTCGTCCTCCCTAGGCATATTCTTGTCCAATTAGGGTTTTTAACCAATCTTGTGCATCCAATAGGTGTGTTTGTGTCATTGGATGATCAATTAGGTCATTTTCGTCTTCCCTAAGCTTATTCTTATCCAATTAGGATTTTTAACCAATCTTGTGCATCCAATAACTTTGTTTGTGTCATTGAATTAATATTTAGGTCATTTTCATCCTCCCTAGGCATATTCTTGTTTAATTAGGGTTTTTAACCAATCTTGTGCATCCAATAGGTGTGTTTGTGTCATTGGATGATCAATTAGGTCATTTTCGTCCTCCCTAGGCTTATTCTTGTGCAATTAGGGTTTTTAACCAATCTTGTGCATCCAATAAGTTCATTTGTGTCATTGGATTAACATTTAGGTCATTTTCGTCCTCCCTAGGCATATTCTTGTCCAATTACGGTTTTTTAACCAATCTTGTGCTTCCAATAGGTGTGTTTGTTTCATTGGATGATCAATTAGGTCATTTTCGTCCTCCCTAGGCATATTCTTATCCAATTAGGGTTTTTAACCAATCTTGTGCATCCAATAGGTGTGTTTGTGTCATTGGATGATCAATTAGGTCATTTTCGTCCTCCTTAGGCTTATTCTTGTCCAATTAGGGTTTTTAACCAATCTTGTGCATCCGATAAGTTTGTTTGTGTCATTGAATTAATATTTAGGTCATGTTCGTCCTCCCTAGGCATATTCTTGTCCAATTAGGGTTTTTAACCAATCTTGTGCATCCAATAGGTGTGTTTGTGTCATTGGATGATCAATTAGGTCATTTTCGTCCTCCCTAGGCTTATTCTTGTCCAATTAGGGTTTTTAACCAATCTTGTGCATCCAATAACTTTGTTTGTGTCATTGAATTAATATTTAGGTAATTTTCCTCCTCCCTAGGCATATTCTTGCCCAATTAGGGTATTTAACCAATCTTGTGCATCCAATAGGTGTGTTTGTGTCATTGGATTATTAATTAGGTCATTTTAGTCCTCCCTAGGCTTATTCTTGTCCAATTAGGGTTTTTAACCAATCTTGTGCATCCAATAACTTTGTTTGTGTCATTGAATTAATATTTAGGTCATTTTCCTCCTCCCTAGGCATATTCTTGTCCAGTTAGGGTTTTTAACCAATCTTGTGCATCCATAAGGTGTGTTTGTGTCATTGGATGATCAATTAGGTCATTTTCGTCCTCCCTAGGCGTATTCTTGCCTAATTAGGGTTTTTAACCAATCTTGTGCATCCAATAAGTTTGTTTGAGTCATTGAAATAATATTTAGGTCATTTTCGTCCTCCCTAGGCATATTCTTGTCCAATTAGGGTTTTTAACCAATCTTGTGCATCCAATAGGTGTGTTTGTGTCATTGGATGATCAATTAGGTCATTTTCGTCCTCCCTAGGCTTATTCTTGTCCAATTAGGGTTTTTAACCAATCTTGTGCATCCAATAGGTGTGTTTTTTTTTGGATTATCTATTAGGTCATTTTCGTCCTCCATAGGCATATTCTTGTCCAATTAGGGTTTTTAACCAATCTTGTGCATCCAATAGGTGTGTTTGTGTCATTGGATGATCAATTAGGTCATTTTCGTCCTCCCTAGGCTTATTCTTGTCCAATTAGGGTTTTTAACCAATCTTGTGCATCCAATAACTTTGTTTGTGTCATTGAATTAATATTTGGGTCATTTTCGTCCTCCCTAGGCATAGTCTTGTCCAATTAGGGTTTTTAAACAATCTTGTGCATCCAATAGGTGTGTTTGTGTCATTGGATGATCAATTAGGTCATTTTCGTCCTCCCTAGGCTTATTCTTGTCCAATTAGGGTTTTTAACCAATCTTGTGCATCCAATAAGTTGAGTTGTGTCATTGGATTAATATTTAGGTCATTTTCGTTCTCCCTAGGCTTATTCTTGTCCAATTAGGGTTTTTAACCAATCTTGTGCATCCAATAAGTTCATTTGTATTATTGGTTTAACATTTAGTTCATATTCGTCCTCCCTAGGCATATTGTTGTCCAATTAGGGTTTTTAACCAATCTTGTGTATCCAATATCTGTGTTTGTGTCATTAGATGATCAATTAGGTCATTTTCGTCCTCCCTAGGCTTATTCTTGTCCAATTAGGGTTTTTAACCAATCTTGTGCATCCAATAGGTGTGTTTGTGTCATTGGATGATCAATTAGGTCATTTTCGTCCTCCCTAGGCTTATTCTTGTCCAATTAGGGTTTTTAACCAATCTTGTGCATCCAATAAATTGAGTTGTTTCAATGGATTAACATTTAGGTCATTTTCGTCCTCCCTAGGCTTATTCTTGTCCAATTAGGGTTTTTAACCAATCTTGTGCATCCAATAAGTTCATTTGTGTCATTGGATTAACATTTAGGTCATTTTCGTCCTCCCTAGGCATATTCTTGTCCAATTAGGGTTTTTTACCAATCTTGTGCCTCCAATAGGTGTGTTTGTGTCATTGGATGATCAATTAGGTGATTTTCGTCCTCCCTAGGCTTATACTTGTCCAATTAGGGTTTTTAACCAATCTTGTGCATCCAATAAGTTCATTAGTGTCATTGGATTATCAATTAGGTCATTTTCGTCCTCCCTAGGCATGTTCTTGTCCAACTAGGGTTTTTAACCAATCTTGTGCATCCAATAGGTGTGTTTGTGTCATTGGATGATCAATTAGGTCATTTTCGTCCTCCCTAGGCTTATTCTTGTCCAATTAGGGTTTTTAACCAATCTTGTGCATCCAATAAGTTGAGTTGTGTCATTGGATTAACATTTAGGTTATTTTCGTTCTCCCTAGGCTTGTTCTTGTCCAATTAGGGTTTTTAACCAATGTTGTGCATCCAATAGGTGTGTTTGTGTCATTGGATGATCAATTAGGTCATTTTCGTCCTCCATAGGCTTATTCTTGTCCAATTAAGGTTTTTAACCAATCTTTTGCATCCAATAAGTTTGTTTGTGTCATTGAATTAATATTTAGGTCATTTTCGTCCTCCCTAGGCATATTCTTGTCCAATTAGGGTTTTTAACCAATCTTGTGCATTCAATAGGTGTGTTTGTGTCATTGGATGATCAATTAGGTCATTTGCGTCCTCCCTAGGCATATTCTTGTCCGATTAGGGTTTTTAACCAATCTTGTGCATCCAATAGGTGTGTTTGTGTCATTGGATGATCAATTAGGTCATTTTCGTCCTCCCTAGGCTTATTCTTGTCCAATTAGGGTTTTTAACCAATCTTGTGCATCCAATAAGTTGAGTTGTGTCATTGGATTAACATTTAGGTCATTTTCATTCTCCCAAGGCTTATTCTTGTCGAATTAGGTTTTTAACCAATCTTGTGCATCCAATAAGTTCATTTGTGTCATTGGATTCACATTTAGGTCATTTTCGTCCTCCCTAGGCATATTCTTGTCCAATTAGGGTTTTTAACCAATCTTGTGCATCCAATAGGTGTGTTTATCTCATTGGATGATCAATTAGGTCACTTTGATAACATTTAGGTCATTTTCGTCCTCCCTAGGCATATTCTTGTCCAATTAGGGTTTTTAACCAATCTTGTGCATCCAATAGGTGTGTTTGTGTCATTGGATGATCAATTAGGTCATTTTCGTCCTCCCTAGGCTTATTCTTGTCCAATTAGGGTTTTTAACCAATCTTGTGCATCCAATAAGTTGAGTTGTGTCATTGGATTAACATTTAGGTCATTTTCATCCTCCCTAGGTATATTCTTGTCCAATTAGGGTTTTTAACCAATCTTGTGCATCCAATAAGTTCATTTGTGTCATTGGATGATCAATTAGGTCATTTTCGTCCTCCCTAGGCATATTCTTGTCCAACTAGGGTTTTTAACCAATCTTGTACATCTAATAAGTTCATTTGTGTCATTGGATCAACATTTAGGTCATTTTCGTCCTCCCTAGGCATATTCTTGTCCAATTAGGGTTTTTAACCAATCTTGTGCATCCAATAGGTGTGTTTGTGTCATTGGATGATCAATTAGGTCATTTTCGTCCTCCCTAGGCTTATTCTTGTCCAATTAGGGTTTTTAACCAATCTTGTGCATCCAATAAGTTGAGTTGTGTCATTGGATTAACATTTAGGTCATTTTCATTCTCCCTAGGCTTATTCTTGTCCAATTAGGTTTCTAACCAATCTTGTGCATCCAATAAGTTCATTTGTGTCATTGGATTCACATTTAGGTCATTTTCGTCCTCCCTAGGCATATTCTTGTCCAATTAGGGTTTTTAACCAATCATGTGCATCCAATAGGTGTGTTTATCTCATTGGATGATCAATTAGGTCACTTTGAACCTCCCTAGGCTTATTCTTGTCCAATTAGGGTTTTTAACCAATCTTGTGCATCCAATAAGTTCATTTGTATCATTGGATTGACATTTAGGTCATTTTCGTACTCCCTAGGCATATTCTTGTCCAATTAGGGTTTTTAACCAATCTTGTGCATCCAATAGGTGTGTTTGTGTCATTGGATGATCAATTAGGTCATTTTCGTCCTCCCTAGGCATGTTCTTGTCCAACTAGGGTTTTTAACCAATCTTGTGCATCCAATAGGTGTGTTTGTGTCATTGGATGATCAATTAGGTCATTTTAGTCCTCCCTAGGCTTATTCTAGTCCAATTAGGGTTTTTAACCAATCTTGTGCCTCCAATAGGTGTGTTTGTGTCATTGGATGATCAATTAGTTCATTTTCGTCCCCCCTAGGCATATTCTTGTCCAATTAGGGTTTTTAACCAATCTTGTGCATCCAATAAGTTCATTTGCTTTATTGGTTTAACATTTAGGTCATATTTGTCCTCCCTAGGCATATTGTTGTCCAATTAGGATTTTTAACCAATCTTGTGCATCCAATAGGTGTGTTTGTGTCATTGGATGATCAATTAGGTCATTTTCGTCCTCCCTAGGCATATTCTTGTCGAATTAGGGTTTTTAACCAATCTTGTGCATCCAATAGGTGTGTTTGTGTCATTGGATGATCAATTAGGTCATTTTCGTCCTCCCTAGGCTTATTCTTGTCCAATTAGGGTTTTTAACCAATCTTGTGCATCCAATAACTTTGTTTGTGTCATTGAATTAATATTTGGGTCATTTTCGTCCTCCCTAGGCATAGTCTTGTCCAATTAGGGTTTTTAAACAATCTTGTGCATCCAATAGGTGTGTTTGTGTCATTGGATGATCAATTAGGTCATTTTCGTCCTCCCTAGGCTTATTCTTGTCCAATTAGGGTTTTTAACCAATCTTGTGCATCCAATAAGTTGAGTTGTGTCATTGGATTAACATTTAGGTCATTTTCATTCTCCCTAGGCTTATTCTTGTCCAATTAGGTTTCTAACCAATCTTGTGCATCCAATAAGTTCATTTGTGTCATTGCATTCTTATTTAGGTCATTTTCGTCCTCCCTAGGCATATTCTTGTCCAATTAGGGTTTTTAACCAATCATGTGCATCCAATAGGTGTGTTTATCTCATTGGATGATCAATTAGGTCACTTTGACCCTCCCTAGGCTTATTCTTGTCCAATTAGGGTTTTTAACCAATCTTGTGCATCCAATAAGTTCATTTGTATCATTGGATTAATATTTAGGTCATTTTCGTCCTCTTTAGGCATGTTCTTGTCCAACTAGGGTTTTTAACCAATCTTGTGCATCCAATAGGTGTGTTTGTGTCATTGGATGATCAATTAGGTCATTTTAGTCCTCCCTAGGCTTATTCTTGTCCAATTAGGGTTTTTAACCAATCTTGTGCATCCAATAAGTGTGTTTGTGTCATTGGATGATCAATTAGTTCATTTTCATCCTCCCTAGGCATATTCTTGTCCAATTAGGGTTTTTTACCAATCTTGTGCATCCAATAAGTTCATTTGTGTTATTGGTTTAACATTTAGGTCATATTCGTCCTCCCTAGGCATATTGTTGTCCAATTAGGATTTTTAACCAATCTTGTGCATCCAATAGGTGTGTTTGGGTCATTGGATGATCAATTAGGTCATTTTCGTCCTCCCTAGGCATATTCTTGTCCAATTCGGGTTTTTAACCAATCTTGTGCATCTTATAGGTGTGTTTGTGTCATTGGATGATCAATTAGGTCATTTTCGTCCTTCCTATGCTTTTTCTTGTCCAATTAGGGTTTTTAACCTATCTTGTGCATCCAATAAGTTCATTAGTGTCATTGGATGATCAATTAGGTCATTTTCGTCCTCCCTAGGCATGTTCTTGTCCAACTAGGGTTTTTAACCAATCTTGTGCATCCAATAGGTGTGTTTGTGTCATTGGATTATCAATTAGGTCATTTTCGTCCTCCCTAGCCTTATTCTTGTCCAATTAGGGTTTTTAACCAATCTTGTGCATCCAATAAGTTGAGTTGTGTCATTGGATTAACATTTAGGTCATTTTCATTCTCCCTAGGCTTATTCTTGTCCAATTAGGGTTTTTAACCAATCTTGTGCATCCAATAAGTTCATTTGTGTCATTGGATTCACATTTAGGTCATTTTCGTCCTCCATAGGCATATTCTTGTCCAATTAGGGTTTTTAACCAATCTTGTGCATCCAATAGGTGTGTTTATCTCATTGGATGATCAATTAGGTCACTTTGATCCTCCCTAGGCTTATTCTTGTCCAATTAGGGTTTTTAACCAATCTTGTGCATTCAATAAGTTCATTTGTATCATTGGATTAACATTTAGGTCATTTTCGTACTCCCTAGGCATATTCTTGTCCAATTAGGGTTTTTAACCAATCTTGTGCATCCAATAGGTGTGTTTGTGTCATTGGATGATCAATTAGGTCATTTTCGTCCTCCCTAGGCATATTCTTGTCCAATTAAGGTTTTTAACCAATCTTGTGCATCCAATAGCTGTGTTTGTGTCATTGGATGATCAATTAGGTAATTTTCGTCCTCCCTAGGCTTATTCTTGTCCAATTATGGTTTTTAACCAATCTTGTGCATCCAATAGGTGTGTTTGTGTCATTGGGTGATCAATTAGGTCATTTTCGTCTTCCCTAGGCTTATTCTTGTCCAATTAGGGTTTTTAACCAATCTTGTGCATCCGATAAGTTTGTTTGTGTCATTGAATTAATATTTAGGTCATTTTCGTCCTCCCTAGGCATATTCTTGTCCAATTAGGGTTTTTAACCAATCTTGTGCATCCAATAGGTGTGTTTGTGTCATTGGATGATCAATTAGGTCATTTTCGTCCTCCCTAGGCTTATTCTTGTCCAATTAGGGTTTTTAACCAATCTTGTGCATCCAATAAGTTGAGTTGTGTCATTGGATTAACATTTAGGTCATTTTCGTTCTCCCTAGGATTATTCTTGTCCAATTTGGGTTTTTAACAAATCTTGTGCATCCAATAAGTTCATTTGAGTTATTGGATTAACATTTAGGTCATATTCGTCCTCCCTAGGCATATTCTTGTCAAATTAGGGTTTTTAACCAATCTTGTGCATCCAATAGGTGTGTTTGTGTCATTGGATGATCAATTAGGTCATTTTCGTCCTCCCTAGGCATATTCTTGTCAAGTTAGGGTTTTTAACCAATCTTGTGCATCCAATAGGTGTGTTTGTGTCATTGGATGATCAATTAGGTCATTTTCGTCCTCCCTAGGCATATTCTTGTCCAATTAGGGTTTTTAACCAATCTTGTGCATCCAATAGGTGTGTTTGTGTCATTGGATGATCAATTAGGTCATTTTCGTCCTCCCTAGGCTTATTCTTGTCCAATTAGGGTTTTTAACCAATCTTGGGCATCCGATAAGTTTGTTTGTGTCATTGAATTAATATTTAGGTCATTTTCGTCCTCCCTAGGCATATTCTTGTCCAATTAGGGTTTTTAACCAATCTTGTGCATCAAATAGGTGTGTTTGTGTCATTGGATAATCAATTAGGTCATTTTCGTCCTCCCTAGGCTTATTCTTGTCCAATTAGGGTTTTTAACCAATCTTGTTCATCCAATATGTTTGTTTGTGTCATTGGATGATCAATTAGGTCATTTTCGTCCTCCCTAGGCATATTCTTGTCCAATTAGGGTTTTTAACCAATCTTGTGCATCCAATAGGTGTGTTTGTGTCATTGGATGATCAATTAGGTCATTTTCGTCCTCCCTAGGCTTATTCTTGTCCAATTAGGGTTTTTAACCAATCTTGTGCATCTAATAGGTGTGTTTTTGTCATTGGATGATCAATTAGGTCATTTTCGTCCTTCCTAGGCTTATTCTTGTCCAATTAGGGTTTTTAACCAATTTTGTGCATCCGATAAGTTTGTTTGTGTCATTGAATTAATATTTAGGTCATTTTCGTCTTCCCTAGGCATATTCTTGTCCAATTAGGGTTTTTAACCAATCTTGTTCATCCAATATGTTTGTTTGTGTCATTGGATGATCAATTAGGTCATTTTCGTCCTCCCTAGGCATATTCTTGTCCAATTAGGGTTTTTAACCAATCTTGTGCATCCAATAGGTGTGTTTGTGTCATTGGATGATCAATTAGGTCATTTTCGTCCTCCCTAGGCTTATTCTTGTCCAATTAGGGTTTTTAACCAATCTTGTGCATCCAATAACTTTGTTTGTGTCGTTGAATTAATATTTAGGTCATTTTCGTCCTCATTAGGCATATTCTTGTCCAATTAGGGTTTTTAACCAATCTTGTGCATCCAATAGGTGTGTTTGTGTCATTGGATGATCAATTAGGTCATTTTCGTCCTCCCTAGGCTTATTCTTGTCCAATTAGGGTTTTTAACCAATCTTGTGCATCCAATAACTTTGTTTGTGTCATTGAATTAATATTTAGGTCATTTTCGTCCTCCCTAGGCATATTCTTGTCCAATTAGGGTTTTTAACCAATCTTGTGCATCCAATAGGTGTGTTTGTGTCATTGGATGATCAATTAGGTCATTTTCGTTCCCCCTAGGCTTATTCTTGTCCAATTAGGGTTTTTCACCAATCTTGTGCATCCAATAACTTTGTTTGTGTCATTGAATTAATATTTAGGTCATTTTCGTCCTCCCTAGGCATATTCTTGTCCAATTAGGGTTTTTAACCAATCTTGTGCATCCAATAGGTGTGTTTGTGTCATTGGATGATCAATTAGGTCATTTTCGTCCTCCCTAGGCTTATTCTTGTCCAATTAGGGTTTTTAACCAATCTTGTGCATCCAATAACTTTGTTTGTGTCATTGAATTAATATTTAGGTCATTTTCGTCCTCCCTAGGCATATTCTTGTCCAATTAGGGTTTTTAACCAATCTTGTGCATCCAATAGGTGTGTTTGTGTCATTGGATGATCAATTAGGTCATTTTCGTCCTCCCTAGGCTTATTCTTGTCCAATTAGGGTTTTTAACCAATCTTGTTCATCCAATAGGTGTGTTTGTGTCAATGGATGATCAATTAGGTCGTTTTCGTCGTCCCTAGGCTTATTCATGTCCAATTAGGGTTTTTAACCAATCTTGTGCATCCAATAGGTGTGTTTGTGTCATTGGATGATCAATTAGGTCATTTTCGTCCTACCTAGACTTATTCTTGTCAAATTAGGGTTTTTAATCAATCTTGTGCATCCAATAACTTTGTTTGTGTCATTGAATTAATATTTAGGTCATTTTCGTCCTCCCTAGGCATATTCTTGTCCAATTAGGGTTTTTAACCAATCTTGTGCATCCAATAGGTGTGTTTGTGTCATTGGATGATCAATTAGGTCATTTTCGTCCTCCCTAGGCTTATTCTTGTCCAATTAGGGTTTTTAACCAATCTTGTGCCTCCAATAAGTTCATTTGTGTCATTGGATTAACATTTAGGTCATTTTCGTCCTCCTTAGGCATATTCTTGTCCAATTAGGGTTTTTAACCAATCTTGTGCATCCAATAGGTGTGTTTGTGTCATTGGATGATCAATTAGGTCATTTTCGTCCTCCCTAGGCTTATTCTTGTCCAATTAGGGTTTTTAACCAATCTTTTGCTTCCAATAGGTGTGTTTGTGTCATTGGATGATCAATTAGGTCATTTTCGTCCTCCCTAGGCTTATTCTTGTCCAATTAGGGTTTTTAACCAATCTTGTGCATCCAATAAGTTGAGTTGTGTCATTGGATTAACATTTAGGTCAATTTCGTCCTCCCTAGGCTTCTTCTTGTCCAATTAGGGTTTTTAACCAATCTTGTGCATCCAATAGGTGTGTTTGTGTCATTGGATGATCAATTAGGTCATTTTCGTCCTCCCTAGGGTTATTCTTGTCCAATTAGGGTTTTTAACCAATCTTGTGCATCCAATAAGTTGAGTTGTGTCATTGGATTAATATTTAGGTCATTTTCATTCTCCCTAGGCTTATTTTTGTCGAATTAGGTTTTTAACCAATCTTGTGCATCCAATAAGTTCATTTGTGTCATTGGATTAACATTTAGGTCATTTTCGTCCTCCCTAGGCATATTCTTGTCCAATTAGGGTTTTTAACCAATCTTGTGCATCCAATAGGTGTGTTTGTGTCATTGGATGATCAATTAGGTCATTTTCGTCCTCCCTAGGCTTATTCTTGTCCAATTAGGGTTTTTAACCAATCTTGTGCATCCAATAGGTGTGTTTGTGTCATTGGATGATCAATTAGGTCATTTTCGTCCTCCCTAGGCTTATTCTTGTCCAATTAGGGTTTTTAACCAATCTTGTGCATCCAATAGGTGTGTTTGTGTCTTTGGATGATCAATTAGGTCATCTTCGCCCTCCGTAGGCCTATTCTTGTCCAATTAGGGTTTTTAACCAATCTATTGCATCCGATAAGTTTTTTTGTGTCATTGAATTAATATTTAGGTCATTTTCGTCCTCCCTAGGCATATTCTTGTCCAATTAGGGTTTTTAACCAATCTTGTGCATCCAATAGGTGTGTTTGTGTCATTGGATGATCAATTAGGTCATTTACGTCCTCCCTAGGCTTATTCTTGTCCAATTAGGGTTTTTAACCAATCTTGTGCATCCAATAACTTTGTTTATGTCATTGAATTAATATTTAGGTCATTTTCGTCCTCCCTAGGCATATTCTTGTCCAATTAGGGTTTTTAACCAATCTTGTGCATCCAATAGGTGTGTTTGTGTCATTGGATGATCAATTAGGTCATTTTCGTCCTCCCTAGGCTTATTCTTGTCCAATTAGGGTTTTTAACCAATCTTGTGCATCTAATAGGTGTGTTTGTGTCATTGGATGATCAATTAGGTCATTTTCGTCCTCCCAAAGCTTATTCTTGTCCAATTAGGGTTTTTAACCAATGTTGTGCATCCGATAAGTTTGTTTGTGTCATTGAATTAATATTTAGGTCATTTTCGTCCTCCCTAGGCATATTCTTGTCCAATTAGGGTTTTTAACCAATCTTGTGCATCCAATAGGTGTGTTTGTGTCATTGGATGATCAATTAGGTCATTTTCGTCCTCCCTAGGCATATTCTTGTCCGATTAGGGTTTTTAACCAATCTTGTGCATCCAATAACTTTGTTTGTGTCATTGAATTAATATTTAGGTCATTTTCGTCCTCCCTAGGCATATTCTTGTCCAATTAGGGTTTTTAACCAATCTTGTTTATCCAATAGGTGTGTTTGTGGCATTGGATGATCAATTAGGTCATTTTTCGTCCTCCCTAGGCTTATTCTTGTCCAATTAGGGTTTTTAACCAATCTTGTGCATCCAATAAGTTCATTTGTGTCATTGGATTAACATTTAGGTCATTTTCGTCCTCCCTAGGCATATTCTTGTCCAATTAGGGTTTTTAACCAATCTTGTGCTTCCAATAGGTGTCTTTGTGTCATTGGATAATCGATTAGGTCAGTTTCTTCCTCCCTAGGCTTATTCTTGTCCAATTAGGGTTTTTAACCAATCTTGTGCATCCAATAAGTTTGTTTGTGTCATTGAATTAATATTTAGGTCATTTTCGTCCTCCCTAGGCATATTCTTGTCCAATTAGGGTTTTTTTAACCAATCTTGTGCATCCAATAGGTGTGTTTGTGTCATTGGATGATCAATTAGGTCATTTTCGTCTTCCCTAGGCATATTCTTGTCCAATTAGGGTTTTTAACCAATCTTGTGCATCCAATAAGTTAATTTGTGTCATTGGATTAATATTTAGGTCATTTTCGTACTCCCTAAGCTTATTCTTGTCCAATTAGGGTTTTTAACCAATCTTGTGCATCCAATAGGTGTGTTTGTGTCATTGGATGATCAATTAGGTCATTTTCGTCCTCCCTAGGCTTATTCTTGTCCAATTAGGGTTTTTAACCAATCTTGTGCATCCAATAAGTTGAGTTATGTCATCGGATTAACATTTAGGACATTTTCGTCGTCCCTAGGCTTATTCTTGTCCAATTAGGGTTTTTAACCAATCTTGTGCATCCAATAGGTGTGTTTGTGTCATTGGATGATCAATTAGGTCGTTTTCGTCCTCCCTAGGCTTATTCTTGTCCAATTAGGGTTTTTAACCAATCTTGTGCATCCAATAAGTTGAGTTGTTTCATTGGATTAACATTTAGGTCATTTTCGTCCCCCCTAGAATTATTCTTGTCCAATTAGGGTTTTTAACCAATCTTGTGTATCCAATAGGTGTGTTTGTGTCATTGGATGATCAATTAGGTCATTTTCGTCCTCCCTAGGCTTATTCTTGTCCAATTAGGGTTTTTAACCAATCTTGTGCATCCAATAGGTGTGTTTGTGTCATTGGATGATCAATTAGGTCATTTTCGTCCTCCCTAGGCTTATTCTTGTCCAATTAGGGTTTTTAACCAATCTTGTGCATCCAATAACTTTGTTTGTGTCATTGAATTAATATTTAGGTCATTTTCGTCCTCGCTAGGCATATTTTTGTCCAATTAGGGTTTTTAACAAATCTTGTTCATCCAATAGGTGTGTTTGTGTCATTTGATGATCAATTAGGTCATTTTCGTCCTCCCTAGGCTTTTTCTTGTCCAATTAGGGTTTTTAACCAATCTTGTGCATCCAATAAGTTTGTTTGTTTCATTGAATTAATATTTAGGTCATTTTCGTCCTCCCTAGGCATATTCTTGTCCAATTAGGGTTTTTAACCAATCTTGTGCATCCAATAGGTGTGTTTGTGTCATTGGATGATCAATTAGGTCATTTTCGTCCTCCCTAGGCTTATTCTTTTCCAATTAGGGTTTTTAACCAATCTTGTGCATCCAATAAGTTGAGTTGTGTCATTGGATTAACATTTAGGTCATTTTCATTCTCCCTAGGCTTATTCTTGTCCAATTATGTTTTTAACCAATCTTGTGCATCCAATAAGTTCATTTGTGTCATTAGATTCACATTTAGGTCATTTTCGTCCTCCCTAGGCATATTCTTGTCCAATTAGGGTTTTTAACCAATCTTGTGCATCCAATATGTGTGTTTATCTCATTGGATGATCAATTAGGTCACTTTGATCCTCCCTAGGCATATTCTTGTCCAATTAGGGTTTTTAACCAATCTTGTGCATCCAATAGGTGTGTTTGTGTCATTGGTTGATCAATTAGGTCATTTTCGTCCTCCATAGGCTTATTCTTGTCCAATTAGGGTTTTTAACCAATCTTGTGCATCCAATAAGTTTGTTTGTGTCATTGATTTAATATTTAGGTCCTTTTGGTCCTCCCTAGGCATATTCTTGTCCAATTAGGGTTTTTAACCAATCTTGTGAATTCAATAGGTGTGTTTGTGTCATTGGATGATCAATTAGGTCATTTTCGTCCTCCCTAGACATATTCTTGTCCAATTAGGGTTTTTAACCAATCTTGTGCATCCAATAAGTTTGTTTGTGTCATTGAATTAATATTTAGGTTATTTTGGTCCTCCCTAGGCATATTCTTGTCCAATTAGGGTTTTTAACCAATCTTGTGAATTCAATAGGTGTGTTTGTGTCATTGGATGATCAATTAGGTCACTTTGATCCTCCCTAGGCATATTCTTGTCCAATTAGGGTTTTTAACCAATCTTGTGCATCCAATAGGTGTGTTTGTGTCATTGGATGATCAATTAGGTCATTTTCGTCCTCCATAGGCTTATTCTTGTCCAATTAGGGTTTTTAACCAATCTTGTGCATCCAATAAGTTTGTTTGTGTCATTGAATTAATATTTAGGTCATTTTGGTCCTCCCTAGTCATATTCTTGTCCAATTAGGGTTTTAAACCAATCTTGTGAATTCAATAGGTGTGTTTGTGTCATTGGATGATCAATTAGGTCATTTTCGTCCTCCCTAGGCATATTCTTGTCCAATTAGGGTTTTTAACCTATCTTGTGCATCCAATAGGTGTGTTTGTGTCATTGGATGATCAATTAGGTCATTTTCGTCCTCCCTAGGCTTATTCTTGTCCAATTAGGGTTTTTAACCAATCTTGTGCATCCAATAAGTTGAGTTGTGTCATTGGATTAACATTTAGGTCATTTTCATTCTCCCTAGGCTTATTCTTGTCCAATTAGGTTTTTAACCAATCTTGTGCATCCAATAAGTTCATTTGTGTCATTGGATTCACATTTAGGTCATTTTCGTCCTCCATAGGCATATTCTTGTCCAATTAGGGTTTTTAACCAATCTTGTGCATCCAATAGGTGTGTTTGTGTCATTGAATGATGAATTAGGTCATTTTCGTCCTCCCTAGGCTTATTCTTGTCCAATTAGGGTTTTTAACCAATCTTGTGCATCCAATAAGTTCATTAGTGTCGTTGGATGATCAATTAAGTCATTTTTGTCCTCCCTAGGCATGTTCTGGTCCAACTAGGGTTTTTAACCAATCTTGTGCATCCAATAGGTGTGTTTGTGTCATTGGATGATCAATTAGGTCATTTTCGTCCTCGCTAGGCTTATTCTTGTCCAATTAGGGTTTTTAACCAATCTTGTGCATCGAATAAGTTGAGTTGTGTCATTGGATTAACATTTAGGTCATTTTCATTCTCCCTAGGCTTATTCTTGTCCAATTAGGTTTTTAACCAATCTTGTGCATCCAATAAGTTCATTTGTGTCATTGGATTCACATTTAGGTCATTTTCGTCCTCCCTAGGCATATTCTTGTCCAATTAGGGTTTTTAACCAATCTTGTGCATCCAATAGGTGTGTTTGTGTCATTGAATGATGAATTAGGTCATTTTCGTCCTCCCTAGGCTTATTCTTGTCCAATTAGGGTTTTTAACAAATATTGTGCATCCAATAAGTTCATTTGTGTCATTGGATTAACATTTAGGTCATTTTCGTCCTCCCTAGGCATATTCTTGTCCAATTAGGGTTTTTAACCAATCTTGTGCATCCAATAGGTGTGTTTGTGTAATTGGATGATCAATTTAGGTCATTTTTGTCCTCCCTAGGCATATTCTTGTCCAATTAGGGTTTTTAACCAATCTTGTGCATCCAATAGGTGTGTTTGTGTCATTGGATGATCAATTAGGTCATTTTCGTCCTCCCTAGGCTTATTCTTGTCCAATTATGGTTTTTAACCAATCTTGTGCATCCAAGAAGTTGAGTTGTGTCATTGGATTAACATTTAGGTCATTTTCGTCCTCCCTAGGCTTATTCTTGTCCAATTAGGGTTTTTAACCAATCTTGTGCATCCAATAGGTGTGTTTGTGTCATTGGATGATCAATTAGGTCATTTTCGTCCTCCCTAGGCTTATTCTTGTCCAATTAGGGTTTTTAACCAATCTTGTGCAACCAATAGGTGTGTTTGTGTCATTGGATGATCAATTAGGTCATTTTCACCCTCCATAGGCTTATTCTTGTCCAATTAGGGTTTTTAACCAATCTTGTGCATCCGATAAGTTTGTTTGTGTCATTGGACGATCAATTAGGTGATTTTCGTCCTCCCTAGGCATATTCTTGTCCAATTAGGGTTTTTAACCAATCTTGTGCATCCAATAGGTGTGTTTGTGTCATTGGATGATCAATTAGGTCATTTTCGTCCTCCCTAGGCTTATTCTTGTCTAATTAGGGTTTTTAACCAATCTTGTGCATCCGATAAGTTTGTTTGTGTCATTGAATTAATATTTAGGTCATTTTCGTCCTCCCTAGGCATATTCTTGTCCAATTAGGGTTTTTAACCAATCTTGTGCATCCAATAAGTTGAGTTGTGTCATTGGATTAACATTTAGGTCATTTTCGTCCTCCCTAGGCTTATTGTTGTCCAATTAGGGTTTTTAACTAATCTTGTGCATCCAATAGGTGTGTTTGTGTCATTGGATGATCAATTAGGTCATTTACGTCCTCCCTAGGCTTATCCTTGTCCAATTAGGGTTTTTAACCAATCTTGTGCATGCAATACCTTTGTTTGTGTCATTGAATTAATATTTAGGTCATTTTCGTCCTCCCTAGGCATATTCTTGTCCAATTAGGGTTTTTAACCAATCTTGTGCATCCAATAGGTGTGTTTGTGTCATTGGATGATCAATTAGGTCATTTTCGTCCTCCCTAGGCTTATTCTTGTCCAATTAGGGTTTTTAACCAATCTTGTGCATCCAATAACTTTGTTTGTGTCATTGAATTAATATTTAGGTCATTTTCGTCCTCCCTAGGCTTATTCTTGTCCAACTAGGGTTTTTAACCTATCTTGTGCATCCAATAGGTGTGTTTATCTCATTGGATGATCAATTAGGTCACTTTGATCCTCCCTAGGCTTATTCTTGTTCAATTAAGGTTTTTAACCAATCTTGTGCATCCAATAAGTTCATTTGTGTCATTGGATTAACATTTAGGTCATTTTCATCCTCCATAGGCATATTCTTGTCCAATTAGGGTTTTTAACCAATCTTGTGCATCCAATAGGTGTGTTTGTGTCATTGGATTAACATTTAGGTCATTTTCGTCCTCGCTAGACATATTCTTGCCCAATTAGGGTTTTTAACCAATCTTGTGCATCCAATAGGTGTGTTTGTGTCATTGGATGATCAATTAGGTCATTTTCGTCCTCCCTAGGCATATTCTTGTCCAATTAGGGTTTTTCACCAATCTTGTGCATCCAATAGGTGTGTTTGTGTCATTGGATGATCAATTAGGTCATTTTCGTCCTCCCTAGGCATATTCTTGTCCAATTAGTGTTTTTAACCAATCTTGTGCATCCAATAGGTGTGTTTGTGTCATTGGATGATCAATTAGGTCATTTTCGTCCTCCCTAGGCTTATTCTTGTCCAATTAGGGTTTTTAACCAATCTTGTGCATCCAATAACTTTGTTTGTGTCATTGAATTAATATTTAGGTCATTTTCGTCCTCCATAGGCATAGTCTTGTCCAATTAGGGTTTTTAACCAATCTTGTGCATCCAATAGGTGTGTTTGTGTCATTGGATGATCAATTAGGTCATTTTCGTCCTCCCTAGGCTTATTCTTGTCCAATTAGGGTTTTTAACCAATCTTGTGCATCCAATAAGTTCATTTGTGTCATTGGATGATAAATTTGGTCATTTTCGTCCTCCATAGGCATATTCTTGTCCAACTAGGGTTTTAAACCAATCTTGTGCATCCAATAGGTGTGTTTGTGTCATTGGATGATCAATTAGGTCATTTTCGTCCTCCCTAGGCTTATTCTTGTCCAATTAGGGTTTTTAACCAATCTTGTGCATCCAATAGGTGTGTTTGTGTCATTGGATGATCAATTAGGTCATTTTCGTCCTCCCTAGGCTTATTCTTGTCCAATTAGGGTTTTTAACCAATCTTGTGCATCCAATAACTTTGTTTGTGTCATTGAATTAATATTTAGGTCATTTTCGTCCCCCCTAGGCTTATTCTTGTCCAATTAGGGTTTTTAACCAATCTTGTGCATCCAATAAGTTCATTTGTGTCATTGGATTAACATTTAGGTCATTTTCGTCCTCCCTAGGCATATTCTTGTCCAATTAGGGTTTTTAACCAATCTTGTGTATCCAATAGGTGTGCTTGTGTCATTGGATGATCAATTAGGTCATTTTGGTCCTCTCTAGGCTTATTCTTGTCCAATTAGGGTTTTTAACCAATCTTGTGCATCCAATAGGTGTGTTTGTGTCATTGGATGATCAATTAGGTCATTTTCGTCCTCCCTAGGCTTATTCTTGTCCAATTAGGGTTTTTAACCAATCTTGTGTCTCAAATAAGTTTGTTTGTGTCATTGAATTAATATTTAGGTCATTTTCGTCCTCCCTAGGCATATTCTTGTCCAATTAGGGTTTTTAACCAATCTTGTGCATCCAATAGGTGTGTTTGTGTCATTGGATGATCAATTAGGTCATTTTCGTCCTCCCTAGGCATATTCTTGTCCAATTAGGGTTTTTAACCAATCTTGTGCATCCAATAGGTGTGTTTGTGTCATTGGATGACCAATTAGGTCATTTTTGTCCTCCTTATGCATATTCTTGTCCAATTAGGGTTTTTAACCAATCTTGTACATCCAATAGGTGTGTTTGTGGCAATGGATGATCAATTAGGTCATTTTCGTCCTCCCTAGGCTTATTCTTGTCCAATTAGGGTTTTTAACCAATCTTGTGCATCCAATAGGTGTGTTTGTGTCATTGGATGATCAATTAGGTCATTTTCGTCCTCCCTAGGCTTATTCTTGTCCAATTAGGGTTTTTAACCAATCTTGTGCATCCAATAAGTTTGTTTGTGTCATTGAATTAATATTTAGCTCATTTTCGTCCCCCCTAAGCATATTCTTGTCCAATTAGGGTTTTTAACCAATCTTGTGCATCCAATAGGTGTGTTTGTGTCATTGGATGATCAATTAGGTCATTTTCGTCCTCCCTAGGCATATTCTTGTCCAATTAGGGTTTTTAACCAATCTTGTGCATCCAATAGGTGTGTTTGTGTCATTGGATGATCAATTAGGTCATTTTCGTCCTCCCTAGGCTTATTCTTGTCCAATTAGGGTTTTTAACCAATCTTGTGCATCCTATAGGTGTGGTTGTGTCATTGGATGATCAATTAGGTCATTTTCGTCCTCCCTATGCTTATTCTTGTCCAACTAGGGTTTTTAACCAATCTTGTGCATCCAATAAGTTTGTTTGTGTCATTGAATTAATATTTAGGTGACTTTCGTCCTCCCTAGGCATATTCTTGTCCAATTAGGGTTTTTAACCAATCTTGTGCATCCAATAGGTGTGTTTGTGTCATTGGATGATCAATTAGGTCATTTTCGTCCTCCCTAGGCATATTCTTGTCCAATTAGGGTTTTTAACCAATCTTGTGCATCCAATAGGTGTGTTTGTGTCATTGGATGATCAATTAGGTCATTTTCGTCCTCCCAAGGCATATTCTTGTCCAATTAGGGTTTTTAACCAATCTTGTGCATCCAATAGGTGTGTTTGTGTCATTGGATGATCAATTAGGTCATTTTCGTCCTCCCTAGGCATATTCTTGTCCTATTAGGGTTTTTAACCAATCTTGTGGATCCAATAAGTTTATTTGTGTCTTTGAATTAATATTTATGTCATTTTCGTCCTCCCCAGACATATTCTTGTCCAATTAGGATTTTTAACAAATCTTATGCATCCAATAGGTGTGTTTGTGTCAATGGATGATCAATTAGGTTATTTACGTCCTCCCTAGGCTTATTCTTGTCCAATTAAAGTTTTTAACCAATCTTGTGCATCCAATAACTTTGTTTGTGTCATTAAATTAATATTTAGGTCATTTTCGTCCTCCCTATGCATATTCTTGTCCAATTAGGGTTTTTAACCAATCTTGTGCATCCAATAGGTGTGTTTGTGTCATTGGATGATCAATTAGGTCATTTTCGTCCTCCCTAGGCTTATTCTTGTCCAATTAGGGTTTTTAACCAATCTTGTGCATCCAATAGGTGTGTTTGTGTCATGGGATTAACATTTAGGTCATTTTCGTCCTCCCTAGGCTTATTCTTGTCCAATTAGGGTTTTTAACCAATCTTGTGCATCCAATAAGTTTGTTTGTGTCATTGAATTAATATTTAGGTCATTTTCGTCCTCCCTAGGCATATTCTTGTCCAATTAGGGTTTTTAACCAATCTTGTGCATCCAATAGGTGTGGTTGTGTCATTGGATGATCAAATAGGTCATTTACGTCCTCCCTAGGCATATTCTTGTCCAATTAGGGTTTTTAACCAATCTTGTGCATCCAATAGGTGTGTTTGTGTCATTGGATGATCAATTAGGTCATTTTCGTCCTCCCTAGGCTTATTCTTGTCCAATTAGGGTTTTTAACCAATCTTGTGCATCTAATAGGTGTGTTTGTGTCATTGGATGATCAATTAGGTCATTTTCGTCGTCCCTAGGCTTATTCTTGTCCAATTAAGGTTTTTAACCAATCTTGTGCATCCGATAAGTTTGTTTGTGTCATTGAATTAATATTTAGGTCATTTTCATCCTCCCTAGCCATACTCTTGTCCAATTAGGGTTTTTAACCAATCTTGTGCATCCAATAGGTGTGTTTGTGTCATTGGATGATCAATTAGGTCATTTTCGTCCTCCCTAGGCTTATTCTTGTCCAATTAGGGTTTTTAACCAATCTTGTGCATCCAATAAGTTGAGTTGTGTCATTGGATTAACATTTAGGTCATTTTCGTTCTCCCTAGGCTTATTCTTGTCCAATTAGGGTTTTTAACCAATCTTGTGCATCCAATAAGTTCATTTGTGTTATTGGTTTAACATTTAGGTCATATTCGTCCTCCCTAGGCATATTGTTGTCCAATTAGGGTTTTTAACCAATCTTGTGCATTCAATAGGTGTGTTTGTGTCGTTGGATGATCAATTAGGTCATTTTCGTCCTCCCTATGCTTTTTCTTGTCCAATTAGGGTTTTTAACCAATCTTGTGCATCCAATAAGTTCATTAGTGTCATTGGATGATCAATTAGGTCATTTTCGTCCTCCCTATGCATGTTCTTGTCATACTAGGGTTTTTAACCAATCTTGTGTATCCAATAGGTGTGTTTGTGTCATTGGATGATCAATTAGGTCATTTTCGTCCTCCCTAGCCTTATTCTTGTCCAATTAGGGTTTTTAACCAATCTTGTGCATCCAATAAGTTGAGTTGTGTCATTGGATTAACATTTAGGTCATTTTCATTCTCCCTAGGCTTATTCTTGTCCAATTAGGTTTTTAACCAATCTTGTGCATCCAATAAGTTCATTTGTGTCATTGGATTCACATTTAGGTCATTTTCGTCCTCCCTAGGCATATTCTTGTCCAATTTGGGTTTTTAACCAATCTTGTGCATCCAATAGGTGTGTTTATCTCATTGGATGATCAATTAGGTCACTTTGATCCTCCCTAGGCTTATTCTTCTCCAATTAGGGTTTTTAACCAATCTTGTGCATCCAATAAGTTCATTTGTATCATTGGATTAACATTTAGGTTATTTTCGTACTCCCTAGGCATATTCTTGTCCAATTAGGGTTTTTAACCAATCTTGTGCATCCAATAGGTGTGTTTGTGTCATTGGATTAACATTTAGGTCATTTTCGTCCTCCCTAGGCATATTCTTGTCCAATTAGGGTTTTTAACCCATCTTGTGCATCCAATAGGTGTGTTTATCTCATTGGATGATCAATTAGGTGACTTTGATCCTCCCTAGGCTTATTCTTGTCCAATTAGGGTTTTTAACCAATCTTGTGCATCCAATAAGTTCATTTGTATCATTGGATTAACATTTAGGTCATTTTCGTACTCCCTAGGCATATTCTTGTCCAATTAGGGTTTTTAACCAATCTTGTGCATCCAATAGGTGTGTTTGTGTCATTGGATGATCAATTAGGTCATTTTCGTCCTCCCTAGGCATGTTCTTGTCCAACTAGGGTTTTTAACCAATCTTGTGCATCCAATAGGTGTTTTTGTGTCATTGGATGATCAATTAGGTCATTTTAGTCCTCCCTAGGCTTATTCTTGTCCAATTAGGGTTTTTAACCAATCTTGTGCATCCAATAGGTGTGTTTGTGTCATTGGATGATCAATTAGGTCATTTTCGTCCTCCCTAGGCTTATTCTTGTCCAATTAGGGTTTTTAACCAATCTTGTGCATCCAATAGGTGTGTTTATCTCATTGTATGATCAATTAGGTCACTTTGATCCTCCCTAGGCTTATTCTTGTCCAATTAGGGTTTTTAACCAATCTTGTGCATTCAATAAGTTCATTTGTATCATTGGATTAACATTTAGGTCATTTTCGTACTCCCTAGGCATATTCTTGTCCAATTAGGGTTTTTAACCAATCTTGTGCATCCAATAGGTGTGTTTGTGTCATTGGATGATCAATTAGGTCATTTTAGTCCTCCCTAGGCTTATTCTTGTCCAATTAGGGTTTTTAACCAATCTTGTGCATCCAATAAGTTTGTTTGTGTCGTTGAATTAATATTTAGGTCATTTTCGTCCTCCCTAGGCATATTCTTGTCCAATTAGGGTTTTTAACCAATCTTGTGCATCCAATAGGTGTGTTTATCTCATTGGATGATCAATTAGGTCACTTTGATCCTCCCTAGGCTTATTCTTGTCCAATTAGGGTTTTTAACCAATCTTGTGCATCTAATAAGTTCATTTGTGTCATTGGATGATCAATTAGGTCATTTTCGTCCTCCCTAGGCATATTCTTGTCCAATTAGGGTTTTTATCCAATCTTGTGCATCCAATAGGTGTGTTTGTGTCATTGGATGATCAATTTAGGTCATTTTCGTCCTCCCTAGGCATATTCTTGTCCAATTAGGGTTTTTAACCAATCTTGTGCATCCAATAGGTGTGTTTGTGTCATTGGATGATCAATTAGGTCATTTTCGTCCTCCCTAGGCTTATTCTTGTCCAATTAGGGTTTTTAACCAATCTTGTGCATCCAATAGGTGTGTTTGTGTCATTGGATGATCAATTAGGTCATTTTCGTCCTCCCTAGGCTTATTCTTGTCCAATAAGGGTTTTTAACCAATCTTGTGCATCCAGTAGGTGTGTTTGTGTCATTGGATGATCAATTAGGTCATTTTCGTCCTCCCTATGCTTATACTTGCCCAATTAGGGTTTTTAACCAATCTTGTGCATCCAATAGGTGTGTTTGTGTCATTGGATGATCAATTAGGTCATTTTCGTCCTCCCTAGGCTTATTCTTGTCCAATAAGGGTTTTTAACCAATCTTGTGCATCCAATAAGTTCATTTGTCTCATTGGATTAACATTTAGGTCATTTTCGTCCTACCTAGGCATATTCTTGTCCAATTAGGGTTTTTAACCAATCTTGTGCATCCAATAGGTGTGTTTGTGTCATTGGATGATCAATTTAGGTCATTTTCGTCCTCCCTAGGCATATTCTTGTCCAATTAGGGTTTTTAACAAATCTTGTGTATCCAATAGGTGTGTTTGTGTCATTGGATGATCAATTAGTTCATTTTCGTCCTCCCTAGGCATATTCTTGTCCAATTAGGGTTTTTAACCAATCTTGTGCATCCAATAGGTGTGTTTGTGTCATTGGATGATCAATTAGGTCATTTTCGTCCTCCCTAGGCTTATTCTTGTCCAATTAGGGTTTTTAACCAATCTTGTGCATCCAATAAGTTCATTTGTGTCATTGGGTGATCAATTAGGTCATTTTCGTCCTCCCTAGGCATATTCTTGTCTAACTAGGGTTTTTAACCAATCTTGTGCATCCAATAGGTGTGTTTGTGTCATTGGATGATCAATTAGGTCATTTTCGTCCTCCCTAGGCTTATTCTTGTCCAATTAGGGTTTTTAACCAATCTTGTGCATCCAATAGGTGTGTTTGTGTCATTGGATGATCAATTAGGTCATTTTCGTCCTCCCTAGGCTTATTCTTGTCCAATTAGGGTTTTTAACCAATCTTGTGCATCAAATAAGTTTGTTTTTGTCATTGAATTATTATTTAGGTCATTTTCGTCCTCCCTAGGCATATTCTTGTCCAATTAGGCTTTTTAACCAATCTTGTGCTTCCAATAGGTGTGTTTGTGTCATTGGATGATCAATTAGGTCATTTTCGTCCTCCCTAGGCTAATTCTTGTCCAATTAGGGTTTTTAACCAATCTTGTGCATCCAATAGGTGTGTTTGTGTCATTGGATGATCAATTAGGTAATTTTCGTCCTCCCTAGGCTTATTCTTGTCCAATTAGGGTTTTTAACCAATCTTGTGCATCCAATAGGTGTATTTGTGTCATTGGATGATCAATTAGGTAATTTTCGTCCTCCCTAGGCTTATTCTTGTCCAATTAGGGTTTTTAACCAATCTTGTGCATCCAATAGGTGTGTTACTGTCATTGGATGATCAATTAGGTCATTTTCGTCCTCCCTAGGCTTATTCTTGTCCAATTAGGGTTTTTAACCAATCTTGTACATCCAATAAGTTCATTTGTGTCATTGGATTAACATTTAGGTCATTTTCGTCCTCCCTAGGCATATTCTTGTCCAATTAGGGTTTTTAACCAATCTTGTGCATCCAATAGGTGTGTTTGTGTCATTGGATGATCAATTAGGTCATTTTCGTCCTCCCTAGGCTTATTCTTGTCCAATTAGGGTTTTTAACCAATCTTGTGCATCCAATAGGTGTGTTTGTGTCATTGGATGATCAATTAGGTCGTTTTCGTCGTCCCTAGGCTTATTCTTGTCCAATTAGGGTTTTTAACCAATCTTGTGCATCCAATAGGTGTGTTTGTGTCATTGGATGATCAATTAGGTCATTTTCGTCCAACCTAGACTTATTCTCGTCAAATTAGGGTTTTTAATCAATCTTGTGCATCCAATAACTTTGTTTGTGTCATTGATATAATATTTAGGTTATTTTCGTCCTCCCTAGGCATATTCTTGTCCAATTAGGGTTTTTAACCAATCTTGTGCATCCAATAGGTGTGTTTGTGTCATTGGATGATCAATTAGGTCATTTTCGTCCTCCCTAGGCTTATTCTTGTCCAATTAGGGTTTTTAACCAATCTTGTGCATCCAATAGGTGTGTTTGTGTCATTGGATGATCAATTAGGTCATTTTCGTCCTCCCTAGGCTTATTCTTGTCCAATTAGGGTTTTTAACCAATCTTGTGCATCCAATAGGTGTGTTTTTGTCATTGGATGATCAATTAGGTCATTTTCTTCCTCCCCAGGCTTATTCTTGTCCAATTAGGGTTTTTAACCAATCTTGTGCATCCAATAGGTGTGTTTGTGTCATTGGATGATCAATTAGGTCATTTTCGTCCTCCCTAGGCTTATTCTTGTCCAATTAGGGTTTTTAACCAATCTTGTGCATCCAATAACTTTGTTTGTGTCATTGAATTAATATTTAGGAAATTTTCCTCCTCCCTAGGCATATTCTTGTCCAATTAGGGTTTTTAACCAATCTTGTGCATCCAATAGGTGTGTTTGTGTCATTGGATGATCAATTAGGTCATTTTCGTCCTCCCTAGGCTTATTCTTGTCCAATTAGGGTTTTTAACCAATCTTGTGCATCCAATAAGTTTAGTTGTGTCATTGGATGATCAATTAGGTCATTTTCGTCCTCCCTAGGCATATTCTTGTCCAATTAGGGTTTTTAACCAATCTTGTGCATCCAATAGGTGTGTTTGTGTCATTGGATGATCAATTAGGTCATTTTCGTCCTCCCTAGGCTTATTCTTGTCCAATTAGGGTTTTTAACCAATCTTGTGCATCCAATAGGTGTGTTTGTGTCATTGGATGATCAATTAGGTCATCTTCGTCCTCCCTAGGCTTATCCTTGCCCAATTAGGGTTTTTAACCAATCTTGTGCATCCAATAAGTTGAGTTGTGTCATTGGATTAACATTTAGGTAATTTTCGTCCTCCCTAGGCTTATTCTTGTCCAATTAGGGTTTTTAACCAATCTTGTGCATCCAATAAGTTCATTTGTGTCATTGGATTAACATTTAGGTCATTTTCGTCCTCCCTAGGCATATTCTTGTCCAATTAGGGTTTTTAACCAATCTTGTGCATCCAATAGGTGTGTTTGTCTCATTGGATGATCAATTAGGTTATTTTCATCCTCCCTAGGCATATTCTTGTCCAATTAGGGTTTTTAACCAATCTTGTGCATCCAATAGGTGTGTTTGTGTCATTGGATGACCAATTAAGTCATTTTCGTCCTCAATAGGCATATTCTTGTCCAATTAGGGTTTTTAACCAATCTTGTGCATCCAATAGGTGTGTCTGTGGCAATGGATGACCAATTAGGTCATTTTCGTCCTCCCTAGGCTTATTCTTGTCCAATTAGGGTTTTTAACCAATCTTGTGCATCCAATAGGTGTGTTTGTGTCATTGGATGATCAATTAGGTCATTTTCGTCCTCCCTAGGCTTATTCTTGTCCAATTAGGGTTTTTAACCAATCTTGTGCATCCAATAGGTGTGTTTGTGTCATTGGATGATCAATTAGGTCATTTTCGTCCTCCCTAGGCTTATTCTTGTCCAATTAGGGTTTTTAACCAATCTAGTGCATCCAATAACTTTGTTTATGTCATTGAATTAATATTTAGGTCATTTTCGTCCTCCCTAGGCATATTCTTGTCTAATTAGGGTTTTTAACCAATCTTGTGCATCCAATAGGTGTGTTTGTGTCATTGGATGATCAATTAGGTCATTTTCGTCCTCCCTAGGCTTATTCTTGTCCAATTAGGGTTTTTAACCAATTTTGTGCATCCGATAAGTTTGTTTGTGTCATTGAATTAATATTTAGGTCATTTTCGTCCTCCCTAGGCATATTCTTGTCCAATTAGGGTTTTTAACCAATCTTGTGCATCCAATAGGTGTGGTTGTGTCATTGGATGCTCAAATAGGTCATTTACGTCCTCCCTTGGCATATTCTTGTCCAATTAGGGTTTTTAACCAATCTTGTGCATCCAATAGGTGTGTTTGTGTCATTGGATGATCAATTAGGTCATTTTCGTCCTCCCTAGGCTTATTCTTGTCCAATTAGGGTTTTTAACAAATCTTGTGCATCTAATAGGTGTGTTTGTGTCATTGGTTGATCAATTAGGTCATTTTCGTCGTCCCTAGGCTTATTCTTGTCCAATTAAGGTTTTTAACCAATGTTGTGCATCCGATAAGTTTGTTTGTGTCATTGAATTAATATTTAGGTCATTTTCATCCTCCCTAGGCATACTCTTGTCCAATTAGGGTTTTTAACCAATCTTGTGCATCCAATAGGTGTGTTTGTGTCATTGGATGATCAATTAGGTCATTTTCGTCCTCCCTAGGCTTATTCTTGTCCAATTAGGGTTTTTAACCAATCTTGTGCATCCAATAAGTTGAGTTGTGTCATTGGATTAACATTTAGGTCACTTTCGTCCTCCCAAGGCTTATTCTTGTCCAATTAGGGTTTTAACCAATCTTGTACATCCAATAGGTGTGTTTGTGTCATTGGATGATCAATTAGGTCATTTTCGTCCTCCATAGGCTTATTCTTGTCCAATTAGGGTTTTTAACCAATCTTGTGCATCCAATAAGTTGAGTTGTGTCATTGGATTAACATTTAGGTCATTTTCGTCCTCCCTAGGCTTATTCTTGTCCAATTAGAGTTTTTAACCAATCTTGTGGATCCAATAGGTGTGTTTGTGTCATTGGATGATCAATTAGGTCATTTTCGTCCTACCTAGACATATTCTTGTCCGATTAGGGTTTTTAACCAATCTTGTGCATCCAATAGGTGTGTTTGTGTCATTGGATGATCAATTAGGTCATTTTCGTCCTCCCTTGGCTTATTCTTGTCCAATTAGGGTTTTTAACCAATCTTGTGCATCCAATAGGTGTGTTTGTGTCATTGGATGACCAATTAGGTCATTTTCGTCCTCCCTAGGCTTATTCTTGTCCAATTAGGGTTTTTAACAATTCTTGTGCATCCAATAGGTGTGTTTGTGGCAATGGATGATCAATTAGGTCATTTTCGTCCTCCCTAGGCATATTCTTGTCCAATTAGGGTTTTTAACCAATCTTGTGCATCCAATAGGTGTGTTTGTGTCATTGGATGATCAATTAGGTCATTTTCGTCCTCCCTAGGCTTATTCTTGTCCAATTAGGGTTTTTAACCAATCTTGTGCATCCAATAGGTGTGTTTGTGTCATTGGATGATCAATTGGGTCATTTTCTTCCTCCCTAGGAATATTTTTATCCAATTAGGGTTTTTAACAAATCTTGTGCATCCAATAGGTTTGTTTGTTTCATTGAATTAATATTTAGGTCATTTTTGTCCTCTCTAGGCATATTCTTGTCCAATTAGGGTTTTTAACCAATCTTGTGCATCCAATAAGTTTGTTTGTGTCAATGAATTAATATTTAGGTCATTTTTGTCCTCCCTAGGCATATTCTTGTCCAATTAGGGTTTTTAACCAATCTTGTGCATCCAATAGGTGTGTTTGTGTCATTGGATGATCAATTAGGTCATTTTCGTCCTCCCTAGGCTTATTCTTGTCCAATTAGGGTTTTTTTAACCAATCTTGTGCATTCAATAAGTTCATTAGTGTCATTGGATGATCAATTAGGTCATTTTTGTCCTCCCTAGGCTTTTTCTTGTCCAATTAGGGTTTTTAACCAATCTTGTGCATCCAATAAGTTGAGTTGTGTCATTGGATTAACATTTAGGTCATTTTCGTTCTCCCTAGGCTTATTCTTGTCCAATTAAAGTTTTTAACCAATCTTGTGCATCCAATAAGTTCATTTGTGTTATTGGAATAACATTTTGGTCATATTCGTCCTCCCTAGGCATATTCTTGTCCAATTAGGGTTTTTAACCAATCTTGTGCATCCAATAGGTGTGTTTGTGTCATTGGATGATCAATTAGGTCATTTTCGTCCTCCCTAGGCATATTCTTGTCCAATTAGGGTTTTTAACCTATCTTGTGCATCCAATAGATGTGTTTGTGTCATTGAATGATCAATTAGGTCATTTTCGTCCTCCCTAGGCTTATTCTTGTCCAATTAGGGTTTTTAACCAATCTTGTGCATCCAATAAGTTCATTAGTGTCATTGGATGATCAATTAAGTCATTTTTGTCCTCCCTAGGCATGTTCTTGTCCAACTAGTGTTTTTAACCAATCTTGTGCATGCAATAGGTGTGTTTGTGTCATTGGATGAACAATTAGATCATTTTCGTCCTCCCTAGGCTTATTCTTGTCCAATTAGGGTTTTTAACCAATCATCTGCATCCAATAAGTTGAGTTGTGTCATTGGATTAACATTTAGGTAATTTTCGTTCTCCCTAGGCTTATTCTTGTCCAATTAGGGTTTTTAACCAATCTTGTGCATCCAATAAGTTTATTTGTGTCATTGGATTAACATTTAGGCCATATCCGTCCTCCCTAGGCATATTCTTGTCCAATTAGGGTTTTTAACCAATCTTGTGCATCCAATAGGTGTGTTTGTGTCATTGGATGATCAATTAGGTCATTTTCGTCCTCCCTAGGCTTATTCTTGTCCAATTAGGGTTTTTAACCAATCTTGTGCATCCAATAGGTGTGTTTGTGTCATTGGATGATCAATTAGGTCATTTTCGTCCTCCCTAGGCTTATTCTTGTCCAATTAGGGTTTTTAACCAATCTTGTGCATCCAATAAGTTGAGTTGTGTCATTGGATTTACATTTAGGTCATTTTCATTCTCCCTAGGCTTATTCTTGTCCAATTAGGGTTTTTAACCAATCTTGTGCATCCAATAAGTTCATTTGTGTCATTGGATTCACATTTAGGTCATATTCGTCCTCCCTAGGCATATTCTTGTCCAATTAAGGTTTTTAACCAATCTTGTGCATCCCATAGGTGTGTTTGTGTCATTGGATGATCAATTAGGTCATTTTCGTCCTCCCTAGGCATATTCTTATCCAATTAGGGTTTTTAACCAATCTTGTGCATCCAATAGGTGTGTTTGTGTCATTGGATGATCAATTAGGTCATTTTCGTCCTCCCTAGGCTTATTCTTGTCCAATTAGGGTTTTTAACCAATCTTGTGCATCCAATAAGTTGAGTTGTGTCATTGGATTAACATTTAGGTCATTTTCATTCTCACTAGGATTATTCTTGTCCAATTAGGGTTTTTAACCAATCTTGTGCATCCAATAAGTTCATTTGTGTCATTGCATTCACATTTAGGTCATATTCGTCCTCCCTAGGCTTATTCTTGTCCAATTAGGGTTTTTAACCAATCTTGTGCATCCAATAAGTTGAGTTGTGTCATTGGATTAACATTTAGGTCATTTTCGTCCTCCCTAGGCATATTCTTGTCCAATTAGGGTTTTTAACCAATCTTGTGCATCCAATAAGTTCATTTGTGTCATTGGATTCACATTTAGGTCATATTCGTCCTCCCTAGGCATATTCTTGTCCAATTAGGGTATTTAACCAATCTTGTGCATCCAATAAGTTTGTTTGTGTCATTGAATTAATATTTAGGTCATTTTCGTCCTCCCTAGGCATATTCTTGTCCAATTAGGGTTTTTAACCAATCTTGTGCATCCAATAGGTGTATTTGTGACATTGGATGATCAATTAGGTCATTTTCGTCCTCCCTAGGCTTATTCTTGTCCAATTAGGGTTTTTAACCAATCTTGTGTATCCAATAACTTTGTTTGTGTCATTGAAGTAATATTTAGGTCATTTTCGTCCTCCCAAGGCATATTCTTGTCCAATTAGGGTTTTTAACCAATCTTGTGCATCCAATAGGTGTGTTTGTGTCATTGGATGATCAATTAGGTCATTTTCGTCCTCCCTAGGCTTATTCTTGTCCAATTAATGTTTTTAACCAACCTTGTGCATCCAATAAGTTTATTTGTGTTATTGGATGATCAATTAGGTCATTTTCGTCCTCCCTAGGCATATTCTTGTCCAACTAGGGTTTTTATCCAATCTTGTGCATCCAATAGGTGTGTTTGTGTCATTGGATGATCAATTAGGTCATTTTCGTCCTCCCTAGGCTTATTCTTGTCCAATTAGGGTTTTTAACCAATCTTGTGCATCCAATAAGTTGAGTTGTGTCATTGGATTAACATTTAGGTCATTTTCGTTCTCCCTAGGCTTATTCTTGTCCAATTAGGGTTTTTAACCAATCTTGTGCATCCAATATGTTCATTTGTGTTCTTGGTTTAACATTTAGGTCATATTCGTCCTCCATAGGCATATTGTTGTCCAATTAGGGTTTTTAACCATTCTGGTGCATCCAATAGGTGTGTTTGTGTCATTGGATGATCAATTAGGTCATTTTCGTCCTCCCTAGGCATATTCTTGTCCAATTAGGGTTTTTAACCAATCTTGTGCATCCAATAGCTGTGTTTGTGTCATTGGATGATAAATTAGGTCATTTTCGTCCTCCCTAGGCTTATTCTTGTCCAATTAGGGTTTTTAACCAATCTTGTGCATCCAATAAGTTGAGTTGTGTCATTGGATTAACATTTAGGTCATTTTCGTTCTCCCTAGGCTTATTCTTGTCCAATTAGGGTTTTTAACCAATCTTGTGCATCCAATAGGTGTGTTTGTGTCATTGGATGATCAATCAGGTCATTTTCGTCCTCCCTAGGCTTATTCTTGTCCAATTAGGGTTTTTAACCAATCTTGTGCATCCAATAAGTTCATTTGTGTCATTGGATTAACATTTAGGTCATTTTCGTCCTCCCTAGGCATATTCTTGTCCAATTAGGGTTTTTAACCAATCTTGTGCATCCAATAGGTGTGTTTGTGTCATTGGATGATCAATTTAGGTCATTTTCGATCTCTCTAGGCACATTCTTGTCCAATTAGGGTTTTTAACCAATCTTGTGCATCCAATAGGTGTGTTTGTGTCATTGGATGATCAATTAGGTCATTTTCGTCCTCCCTAGGCTTATTCTTGTCCAATTAGGGTTTTTAACCAATCTTGTGCATCCAATAAGTTTGTTTGTGTCATTGAATTATTATTTAGGTCATTTTCGTCCTCCCTATGCATATTCTTGTCCAATTAGGGTTTTTAACCAATCTTGTGCATCCAATAGGTGTGTTTGTGTCATTGGATGATCAATTAGGTCATTTTCGTCCTCCCTAGGCTTATTCTTGTCCAATTAGGGTTTTTAACCAATCTTGTTCATCCAATTGGTTTGCTTGTGTCATTGGATGATCAATTAGGTCATTTTCGTCCTCCCTAGGCATATTCTTGTCCAATTAGGGTTTTTAACCAATCTTGTGCATCCAATAGGTGTGTTTGTGTCACTGGATGATCAATTAGGTCATTTTCGTCCTCCCTAGGCTTATTCTTGTCCAATTAGGGTTTTTAACCAATCCTGTGCATCCAATAGGTGTGTTTGTGTCATTGGATGATCAATTAGGTCATTTTCGTCCTCCCTAGGCTTATTCTTGTCCAATTAGGGTTTTTAACCAACCTTGTGCATCCAATACGTTTGTTTGTGTCATTGAATTAATATTTAGGTCATTTTCGTCCTCCCTAGGCATATTCTTGTCCAATTAGGGTTTTTAACCAATCTTGTGCATCCAATAGGTGTGTTTGTGTCATTGGATGATCCATAAGTTCATTTTCGTCCTCCCTATGCATATTCTTGTCCAATTAGGGTTTTTAACCAATCTTGTGCATCCAATAGGTGTGTTTGTGTCCTTGGATGATCAATTAGGCCATTTTCGTCCTCCCTAGGCTTATTCTTGTCCAAATAGGGTTTTTAACCAATCTTGTGCATCCAGTAGGTGCGTTTGTGTCATTGGATGATCAATTAGGTCATTTTCGTCCTCCCTAGGCTTATTCTTGTCCAATTAGGGTTTTTAACCAATCTTGTGCATCCGATAAGTTTGTTTGTGTCATTGAATTAATATTTAGGTCATTTTCGTCCTCCCTAGGCATATTCTTGTCCAATTAGGGTTTTTAACCAATCTTGTGCATCCAATAGGTTAGGACATTTTGGTCCTCACTAGGCATATTCTTGTCCAATTAGGGTTTTTAACCAATCTTGCGCATCCAATAGGTGTGTTTGTGTCATTGAATGATCAATTAGGTCATTTTCGTCCTCCCTAGGCTTATTCTTGTCCGATTAGAGTTTTTAACCAATCTTGTACATCCAATAAGTTCATTTGTGTCATTGGATTAACATTTAGGTCATTTTCGTCCTCCCTAGGCATATTCTTGTCCAATTAGGGTTTTTAACCAATCTTGTGCATCCAATAGGTGTGTTTGTGTCATTGGATGATCAATTAGGTCATTTTCTTCCTCCCTAGGCTTATTCTTGTCCAATTAGGGTTTTTAACCAATCTTGTGCATCCAATAAGTTGAGTTGTGTCATTGGATTAACATTTAGGTCATTTTCGTTCTCCCTAGGCTTATTCTTGTCCAATTAGGGTTTTTAACCAATCTTGTGCATCCAATATGTTCATTTGTGTTATTGGATTAACATTTAGGTCATACTCGTCCTCCCTAGGATATTCTTGTCCAATTAGGGTTTTTAACCAATCTTGTGCATCCAATAGGTGTGTTTGTGTCATTGGATGATCAATTAGGTCATTTTCGTCCTCCCTAGGCATATTCTTGTCCAATTAGGGTTTTTAACCAATCTTGTGCAACCAATAGGTGTGTTTGTGTCATTGGATTATCAATTAGGTAATTTCGTCCTCCCTAGGCTTATTCTTGTCCAATTAGGGTTTTTAACCAATCTTGTGCATCCAATAGGTGTGTTTGTGTCATTGGATGATCAATTAGGTCATTTTCGTCCTCCCTAGGCTTATTCTTGTCCAATTAGGGTTTTTAACCAATCTTGTGCATTCAATAAGTTCATTAGTGTCATTGGATGATCAATTAGGTCATTTTTGTCCTCCCTAGGCTTTTTCTTGTCCAATTAGGGTTTTTAACCAATCTTGTGCATCCAATAAGTTGAGTTGTGTCATTGGATTAACATTTAGGTCATTTTCGTCCTCCCTAGGCATATTCTTGTCCAATTAGGGTTTTTAACCAATCTTGTGCATCCAATAGGTGTGTTTGTGTCATTGGATGATCAATTAGGTCATTTTCGTCCTACCTAGGCTTATTCTTGTCCAATTAGGGTTTCTAACCAATCTTGTGCATCCAATAGGTGTGTTTGTGTCATTGGATGATCAATTAGGTCATTTTCGTCCTCCCTAGGCTTATTCTTGTCCAATTAGGGTTTTTAACAAATCTTGTGCATCCAGTAAGTTCATTTGTGTCATTGGATGATCAATTAGGTCATTTTCGACCTCCCTAGGCATATTCTTGTCCAACTAGGGTTTTTAACAAATCTTGTGCATCCAATAAGTTCATTTGTGTCATTGGATGATCAATTAGGTTATTTTCGTCCTCCCTAGGCTTATTCTTGTCCAATTAGGGTTTTTAACCAATCTTGTGCATCCAATAAGTTGAGTTGTGTCATTGGATTAACATTTAGGTCATTTTCGTCCTCCCTAGGCATATTCTTGTCCAATTAGGGTTTTTAACCAATCTGGTGCATCCAATAGGTGTGTTTGTGTCATTGGATGATCAATTAGGTCATTTTCGTCCTCCCTAGGCATATTCTTGTCCAATTAGGGTTTTTAACCAATCTTGTGCATCCAATAGCTGTGTTTGTGTCATTGGATGATAAATTAGGTCATTTTCGTCCTCCCTAGGCTTATTCTTGTCCAATTAGGGTTTTTAACCAATCTTGTGCATCCAATAGCTGTGTTTGTGTCATTGGATGATCAATTAGGTCATTTTCGTCCTCCCTAGGCTTATTCTTGTCCAATTAGGGTTTTTAACCAATCTTGTGCATCCAATATGTTCATTTGTGTTCTTGGTTTAACATTTAGGTCATATTCGTCCTCCATAGGCATATTGTTGTCCAATTAGGGTTTTTAACCATTCTGGTGCATCCAATAGGTGTGTTTGTGTCATTGGATGATCAATTAGGTCATTTTCGTCCTCCCTAGGCATATTCTTGTCCAATTAGGGTTTTTAACCAATCTTGTGCATCCAATAGCTGTGTTTGTGTCATTGGATGATAAATTAGGTCATTTTCGTCCTCCCTAGGCTTATTCTTGTCCAATTAGGGTTTTTAACCAATGTTGTGCATCCAATAGGTGTGTTTGGGTCATTGGATTATCAATTAGGTCATTTTCGTCCTCCCTAGGCATATTCTTGTCCAATTAGGGTTTTTAACCAATCTTGTGCATCCAATAGCTGTGTTTGTGTCATTGAATAATAAATTAGGTCATTTTCGTCCTCCCTAGGCTTATTCTTGTCCAATTAGGGTTTTTAACCAATCTTGTGCATCCAATAAGTTTGTTTGTGTCATTGAATTAATATTTAGGTCATTTTCGTCCTCCCTAGGCATATTCTTGTCCAATTAGGGTTTTTAACCAATCTTGTGCATCCAATAGGTGTGTTTGTGTCATCGGATGATCAATTAGGTCACTTTCGTCCTCCCTAGGCATATTCTTGTCCAATTAGGGTTTTTAACCAATCTTGTTCATCCAATAGGTGTGTTTGTGTCATTGGATGATCAATTAGCTCATTTTAGTCCTCCCTAGGCTTATTCTTGTCCAATTAGGGTTTTTAACCAATCTTGTGCATCCAATAAGTTTGTTTGTGTCATTGAATTAATATTTAGGTCATTTTCGTCCTCCCTAGGCATATTCTTGTCCAATTAGGGTTTTTAACCAATCTTGTGCATCCAATAGGTGTGTATGTGTCATTGGATGATCATTTAGGTCACTTTCGTCCTCCCTAGGCATATTCTTGTCCCATTAGGGTTTTTAACCAATCTTGTGCATCCAATAGGTGTGTTTGTGTCATTGGATGATCAATTAGGTCATTTTCGTCCTCCCTAGCCTTATTCTTGTCCAATTAGGGTTTTTAACCAATCTTGTGCATCCAATAAGTTGAGTTGTGTCATTGGATTAACATTTAGGTCATATTCGTACTCCCTAGGCTTATTCTTGTCCAATTAGGGTTTTTAACCAATCTTGTGCATCCAATAAGTTCATTTGTGTCATTGGATTAACATTTAGGTCATTTTCGTCCTCCCTAGGCATATTCTTGTCCAATTAGGGTTTTTAACCAATCTTGTGCATCCAATAGGTGTGTTTGTGTCATTGGAAGATCAATTAGGCCATTTTCGTCCTCCATAGGCTTATTCTTGACCAATTAGGGTTTTTAACCAATGTTGTGCATCCAATAAGTTCGTTTTTGTCATTGAATTAACATTTACGTCATATTCGTCCTCCCTAGGCATATTCTTGTCCAATTAGGGTTTTTAACCAATCTTGTGCATCCAATAGGTGTGTTTGTGTCATTGGATGATCAATTAGGTCATTTTCATCCTCCCTAGGCTTATTCTTGTCCAATTTGGGTTTTTAACTAATCTTGTGCATCCAATAAGTTTGTTTGTGTCATTGAATTAATATTTAGGTCATTTTCGTCCTCCCTAGGCATATTCTTGTCCAATTAGGGTTTTTAACCAATCTTGTGCATCCAATAGGTGTGTTTGTGTAATTGGATGATCAATTAGGTCATTTTCGTCCTCCCTCTGCTTATTCTTGTCCAATTAGGGTTTTTAACCAATCTGGTGCATCCAATAAGTTTGTTTGTGTCATTGAATTAATATTTAGGTCATTTTCGTCCTCCCTATGCATATTCTTGTCCAATTAGGGTTTTTAACCAATCTTGTGCATCCAATAGGTGTGTTTGTGTCATTGGATGATCAATTAGGTCATTTTCGTCTTCCCTAGCCTTATTCTTGTCCAATTAGGGTTTTTAACCAATCTTGTGCATCCAATAAGTTCATTTGTGTCATTGGATTAACATTTAGGTCATTTTCGTCCTCCCTAGGCATATTCTTGTCCAATTAGGGTTTTTAACCAATCTTGTGCATCCAATAGGTGTGTTTGTGTCATTGGATGATCAATTAGGTCATTTTTGTCCTCCTTAGGCATAATCTTGTCCAATTAGGGTTTTAAACCAATCTTGTGCATCCAATAGGTGTGTTTGTGTCATTGGATGATCAATTAGGTCATTTTCGTCCTCCCTAGGCTTATTCTTGTCCAATTATGGTTTTTAACCAATCTTGTGCATCCAATAGGTGTGTTTGTGTCATTGGATGATCAATTAGGTCATTTTCGTCCTCCCTTGGCTTATTCTTGTCCAATTAGGGTTTTTAACCAATCTTGTGCATCCAATAGGTGTGTTTGTGTCATTGGATGATTAATTAGGTCATTTTCGTCCTCCCTAGGCATATTCTTGTCCAATTAGGGTTTTTAACCAATCTTGTGCATCCAATAAGTTTGTTTGTGTCATTGAATTAATATTTAGGTCATTTTCGTCCTCCCTAGGCATATTCTGGTCCAATTAGGGTTTTTAACCAATCTTGTGCATCCAATAGGTGTGTTTGTGTCATTGGATGATCAATTAGGTTACTTTCGTCCTCCCTAGGCATATTCTTGTCCAATTAGG